>PVLC010015456.1:0-36399 GCA_004027655.1 Graphiurus murinus | reverse complement strand
CGAGCTCACGGCATCTGTCACGGGAGCCCCTAAGCGATGCCTCCCTCATCTTCTCCGTCTACCTGCATCGCATCTCCTGTGACGAAGGCCACGCCCTTCTTCTTGTGAAAGTTCTCTCTGCTGCAGGTCTCCCGAAGGCCTGCCCTTCTCACCTCCATTCACCCTTGTACCCTCACCTTAATTCCCCAAAGTGTTCTCAACTACTAACCACTTCTACAAAAATGTTCCTTTGATCTCCCACTCACCATACTATTTTCTTCCCTTTCTACTCTTTTTCACAGCTAAATTTATCTTTTACTTTCCTTTTGGTTGTGTGTGTGTGTGTGTGTGTGTGTGTGTGTGTGTGTGTACCTGGGGATCGAACCCAGGGGCGTTCTACCTTCCAACTATACCCCCAGCCCTATTTTATTTTTTATTTTGAAAAGGGAAAGTTCTAAGATGCAGAGGTCCTTGTTAAGTTGCTGAGGTTGGCTGTGAACCTGTAATCCTTCTGTCTCAGCCTCCCAAGTACTAGGATTACAGGCATGTGCTACCACTTCCCGGTACAGGTAAATTTTTTAAAAGATTCATATGTAAACTTTCCAACTCACACTCATATGCCCTTTGAATGGCCAGCTCCATTGACATTACCCATTACAATCATCAAAGACCATGTTGCCAAATGCAACAAATACTTTTAATCTTATTTCCAGAATGGTGCTCAAAATACTTGTTTTTGAATGAACCTCACTCAAGCTCCCAAGCTCCTTTTTTTTTTTTTTTTTTTTGGCACTGGGGATCGAACCCAGGGGCATTCTACCTCCAAGCTACACCCCTATTTTTATTCTTTATTTTGAAACAGGGTCTCACTAAGTTGCAGAGGTCCTCACTAAGTTGCTGAGGCTGGCCACAAACCTGCTATCCTCCTGTCTCAACTTCCCAAGTACTGGGACTACAAGTGTGCGCCACCATGCCTGGCATCACACAAGCTCTTGAATACTCTTCCCTCTTAACTTTCAAACATGAGTAGGAGACTTAGTTTTGATAATCACGACAGCTATTGAGTACTCAGTGCCTCTCTGTGTCACACACTGTGCTTTCACACCTGTCATCAAAAACAGTGAAACACAGTATGGAGAGAAGACTGAGGTTCAGAGAGGTTGAGTAACTTCCCCAGAGAGTTTGGGTTAGCACGGCTACTTAGTGCTAACCCCAGACTAAAACCCAAACCTCGCCTAAGATTGGCCCCCCCACATGCATTGCATTCCGTGAGGGTAAGACCATTCCATGGGCAGCCATGAAGGGGCCTCAGAATGGCAGGTGGTTTTAGGTCTTTTCTGGGAGAATGAAGGGAGGATGGAGTGTTTTGGAAAATCAATCAGACAGAACACAAGGGGTTGGGAGGAGAGGTTGGTGTTGGGAAGGTGGAGGGCGTGAGC
Organism: Graphiurus murinus; assembly: GCA_004027655.1. NCBI lineage: Eukaryota > Metazoa > Chordata > Mammalia > Rodentia > Gliridae > Graphiurus > Graphiurus murinus. The sequence continues at coordinate 34,981 of PVLC010015456.1, read as the reverse complement.
CAGGGGAGGAGACATTTCTGATAGAGGGGTGTCATGTGCTACATGTTCTATTCCCCCCCCCCCCAGCCTGAGCCCCACCTCTGCAGCTGCAGGCGCGCCGGGGGGATTTGCAAGTGGCACAGCTGTTCTCTGGCTCTCCGCTTGTCAGGGGTTCTGCTCCACGTGACTTCAGCAGCCCCCTCAGACCCCACCCTGGACAGGCAGCTCCCTAGCCTTAAGGTAAAACAGGTGAGGCTTGCACCGTGTCCTGAATACTAACACCTACCCGTGTCAGGGCACCGGCTCCAATGAGCTCCGGGCCCCAGGCTGTTCCCTGCTTTGTCTGGATGTGGACAGGCTGGGCTTGGGGTGGGGGAGGGGTGGGAACGGGCTCCGGAGCTCTGAGAAAACAGCAGCAGCCCTTGCCTTATGTGATGAGTGGAAGGTGGAGGGACCCAGATGGTTTGTGGAGACCATAGTCCCTAAAATACTACCCTTCTCCTTCTCTTGAGAAGTTCTATCACTTGGCTGAAATGACACCTATCCGCAGTGTGTGGGGTAGGTTGAATGGTGGTTCCCATAACTATGTTCTCATCCTAATCCCCAGAACCCATGAAAATTGCCTTCCAGGACAAAAAGGACCCTGCAGGTGGGATTAGGCTAAGAAGTTGAGATGGAGAGGTTCCCCAGGCAGACTGGACACAATCACAGTGGTGCTTGTAAGAGGGGCTGGGCAGTCAGAGGAAGTCAGGGATGTGAGGGTGAAAGAGTGATTCTAGAGTAGAACCACAAGCCAAAGAATGCGGGTGGTCTCCATGAGCTAGAAAAGCCATTTCGGAAAGGGATTCTTCCAGAAGGGACGCTTTGGCTTTCACCCAGCAGAACTGATTTCTGACTTTGACTCCAGAACTCCATGAGAATCAATTTGTGGTTTTTAAAAGCCACTAAGTTTATGTTTATTTGTCAGAGTAATGACAGGAAATTAATAAAGAATCCAATTTGGATCTGGAGACATTGGCCTCACCTCTTCCTTTCGGGATGAACATGAAATCCTGTATCTCTCAGAGAAAGAGTGCAGCCAGGATTCTTTTCCTTTGCTCCATGGCCACTTACTGAGCACCTACTGTGTGCCAAACAGAGTCCTAGGCATTGGAAATATGGCAAGAAAACAGATACTTCCACTCCCATGGGGCTGACATGCTGGGGTGGGGTGGGCAATATACAATTACACAGCAAAACAATCTGATGAGTCTCTTTGAGGTGGCGACATCTGAGCTGAGTTTTGAACAATGAAAAGGACATAGCTGTATGAAGACTTAGGGGGAGAACATTTAGGTAAAAGAAACAGCCAGAAGAGAGAATTTGGTTTGTTCAAAGAATAGCAAAGCAGTGTGGCTAGAGCTTAGAAAGTGAAGGAGGGAGGGAAGAGAAGAGATCTGAAGGGTAGACCTGTGAGAACCTTGAAGGCATGGCAAACAGATTTTATCCTAAAAGCAATAGAGATGCCACTACAGGGTCGAAGCAGAGGAGAGTTGCAAGCACTTGTAGCTGTGGCTTTTTGAAACATCACCTCAGCAGCTGGAGGAGTGTGGAGTGCTTTTTAGGGGGAAGAGGAGAGGGATGGAGTGGCAGGAAAGAGGGCAATTATTGGGCTTCTGCTGCTGCCTAATGGCTGGGAGCTGTCAGTGGAGATGGAGAGAGAAGAGTCATGTCGAGTAAAGCCAATGGAGTCACACGGAAGTGAACGGGGTCACAGGAAATAAAGTGGGTGGGGTCGCATGCAAGTGGGTGGAGTCCTATGGACTAGTAAATTACTCCTGCTCCTGGCGTGATTGAGTGACCAGGCCACTTACAGGGATGTGGAAGTCTGGGGATAGGTTTGGCGTTGGATCTATTTCTTACTGTTCCAGAATGCAGCATAAGCCAACCAATTCATGTCGTTTGAAAGGCATAACCAAACTCTTGGGGGCTTCAAGCTGGTAGGAGGTAGTAGGCATCATGGTTTGTTGCAGTCTCTAGAGTGAGATTGTATAGAATCCAGCTTGACAGCTTCCCGGCTGTGTGATTCTGACTGGTTTCTTAACCTTGCTGTTCCTTAGTTCCCTCATGTGCAAATGGAGATTTAAAAAAAACAAAAAAAAACTTAGATGAGTGTGTGTAAGCACTCCTTCAATGTTGCTATCATGGCTTTCCTTGGCAGCCCTGGCTGAATTCCAGGTCAAACAGCTCTCCTGAGCTGCACCAACAACAAAAAAGAGGTTGTGAGCAAAACAGGGCCTGAAATATTCAGGGGCTTTATTATCCAACCTACACCCACCCTACCATAGTAATATATTATTGGAGTAGATTTGCTCAAAAAATGATGCCAGGACCAGGACAACAGGCCCCTTCCTTCCTAGGTTGGGAGAAGCTACAGTTCGTCCTTGGCTTTGGAGATCTTCTCCTCTCTTGGGGGTCCTCTCGGCTTGGCCACCTCCTCCTTCTCGGGGGCTTTCTTCCGGTCCACCAGCTCTTCCAGTGTGGTCTCGTTCTCCAGCTCGGGCAACTGTTGCTCGGGCAGCTCCTTCTCCATAAAAGGCACTTTCTTCTCCATAAAAGGCACCTCCTTCTCCTCAGCTAGAATCTCCTCCTCCATCGCTTCATTTTGCTCAATAGACAATAGCTAGTGAAGAAAAGGTGCAAAGAAGAGAGGGAGGAGAAAGGGAGGTAAGTATATATGTACATGATAGTTGGGTTTGTAATTGTCTGCATGTGCCCAGAGAGAACCAGTCTTTGGCATGGAGGGTCCTCAGAGTCACAAAAGGTCCACTTGGAGTTCAAGTGACCGGCTATGGTTTTGACCTCCTGGTGAAAGGATGTTTGGGGGAACCACTCTGCTCCTCTTCTAAGTTCACAGATGCAACTGCCCCACCTCTACCTCCAGGAGTGAACACATGACCCAGCTTGGCTAAGGAGACCCCTGCCCAGGGCATTTGCTGAGACTGCTAAGAAGTAACTAGTTTGGAGCTGTGGGATAACCTTTGACCCCCTATTGGGAAGGAATTGCTAGAAAATAAAACCAATCATAGAAGAGAGCAGGAATGGCAAGATGGAAAGCAGGTCTGAGCTTTTGGATCCACCCATGCCAGATTTTTTATTTTTTTCAATTTATAGGGGTTAACTCCCATTGCTGACATTTGCAACAGAGAAAGTCCTAGTCCAGATGGCACCTTCCAGAAGATGGCCTTGCTGAGATATGTTAGAGGAAAGGAGAAACTATGGGCCCATTCTGTAGGAGAATGGCACCAGAGGGCAGAGTTCCATCAAGACATCTGGGTGCAATCTCAGGAAGGCAGACCAAGGGAAGAAGCCTCCACAGCTGTGTGTTAGCTCAGAGCTTTCACCTTCCCCGACATTTCTACAGGCTGTCATTTCTGTTTCCTCATAGTAAGTGCCCTAAAAATAGGGGTGACTAGTCAAGTCACCCCAACTGGGTGATCAGCCACCCCCCAAGCCATCTCCACAGAGCATGGGATTATGGAACTCTTGGCACACTATTTTCCTAGTCCATTGAGTTCCTGACAATTCTGCATGGGAGAGAATAAGCCAGCAAGATGCTTCTGCCCCTTACCTCATCCTCATCCTCAGTCCTGACCTTGATGTGGCTTTCCAGGAAGTCAGAAAAGTCCTTCATGGTATGTTCCCCCTTGTATGCAACAGCCTACAAGAAGACAGAACAGGGTTAACCTTCTCCTACAGCTTGCCCGTGGATTGTTAGAAAGACAAACCCAGGGTCCAATTCCTAATAACCCGAGTGTGCTGAGCAGGTTCCTCAACCTCCCTGAGTTACCATTACGGTGGTTGCAAGGTCAGCTAAATAAATATTCCTCCAACATAGGATTTTAATGTAGTTAAGTCACAGCAGGGACTAGAAAGCCACACTACCAAGGGATTAACCCCTGATTGCATTGCTTAGTGGTGTGATCTGCCTGATGAACCTCTCTGCCTCGGTTTCCTCCTCTGTAATATGGAGTTAATGCTAGTACTTACCTCATAGTGTTATGAGGATTAAATGACTTAATATATGAAAAATGCTTACAATAGTGCCTGGCTCATGGTGAGTACTGTGTGCATATGCTATTATTAGATTGTTATAACAATTTATTATTATGGTAATAGCAACAATAATAATATTTGCTAAGCATCGGGCATGTAGTCAGTATTTGGTCCTCACTAGCCAGAGCCCTTCCTTCTTCCAGTCCTTTGAGAGGTTCAGAAGCTACTTGTTGTCCACTGTCTCAACTCTTTTTAGAGAGCGTGAGAATGGTGACTCTTAGCCTCTCCTCCCCATCCAGCCTTGTTTTCAACAACCTTTCCACTTGCTTCTTCTGCACCAGGATGGCATCTGCTTCACCGCGCTGTGGCCATCCTTCCGTCCACCTCTTTGTCCATACTGTCCTCCTACCTAGAGTTTACCACCCCTTGAGTATTCCGATTTAAATCCCCACCATTCTCCAGAGTTCCAAGTCCGCAAGAAGACATCAATCCTATCTGACTTCCAGAATCCGTCCCCCACCTCGATCCCAGTTGCATTTGGAGATGGGCCCATCCCATAATGTCTCTTTCATGCTCAGCTTCCTTTCAGGAGCAGAGACCTTGGCCCATGTTTCTTTCATGGACGCTGAGGAGGCGTGGAGAGTGTGTCCCATTAATGCTGGTGATGGTTGGTGGACGACTCACCCCAAGGTGTAAAGGACACGCTGATGGTTTCTCTCTAGCCTTACCTTCAGCACCCCATCCCTGAGGTTCCCATGGAGATTCCCCCACCTTATCCCATAGAGTCTGTGTGGAGCTCAACCTCAACACTAGAGGGAACCATGTAATCCTGACTCATCAGGACACCCACGTGCACTTGGCCACAATGCTTGGGGCAGGGGTGAGTGTTAGGACTGGGGCTGAGGCTGAAGCTGGCTTGGTAGAAGGAAGACCTGGAGAGGGGGAGAAATGAATGATAATTTTCAGTTAGGTGGGTCCGAAGACCCCTCACCTGTTGAGAGTCAGTGGGGAACAGCCTGAAGAATGGGTACCGGTCCAGGTTCGACAGCTGGACGTCGTTTGCCGTGATGTCGATCTTGGCAATGGTGACTGTGGAGTGGTTTTGGTACTTCCTGCCCAGCTCCTCCAGCAGGGGGAACAGTGCCTTGCACGCCTCAGACCAGGGAGCATCTGGGAGACAAGGGTCGCTGCTCAGGACTACAAATGCCGACATTGCCCATAGGCACCGCCACTATTCATTCTACTTGTGTGGCTGCTTTGAGAATCGTGCTCTTTCTTTTATTCACACATGAGGTTATTTTTAAATTTCTCTCATAGCACCTACTCATTATCAAATAAACTAGAAAAAAAGTTAGCCCCACCCCTTCCACTTTCCACATGTTAACCATCTTCTATTCTTGTTTTATTTATTTTTTATTCCTTCCTGTATAATGTAGCATTCCACTCCAGTAGAAGGAGAAAACCAAGAAAAAATATTTATGCTAAGATGATTCCTCATACTCTGCTAAAAAGTATGTGTATATTTGTGTGTGCATGAAAGAGAGTGTGCGTGGTATGGCACAGGAGTTTTCAAATGAAGGTTAAGCTACCTGTCCAAGGTCATCTAATTAAGCAGAGGAAACAGGATTTGAAGACAGGCAGCGCTGACTTTATAACCATTGTACTACAGATATAACATAGGATACCATAGCAGAACATAACTTAAACACAATATGCCTTTCAGTCCCTTCCAGGAGAATATGCCCAAGAAGTGAACAGGTGTGCCCCAAAAGAAGGACAAGTCCAGCTACTGCCAGAAAGGGGACACCAGACTTTCTTGTGGATGGGTCTTTGAGCTGTGACTGTGGCCCAGGCTCCTGGCTGCCCAGAGAAGCCAGAGACACCTATGGACAATGTAAGGAAAGCCAAAACCTCACCTGCTCCTCCTCCCTGTAAAACTTCGAACTCCAAGTCTCAGTTCTGTGGGAGGAATGGCCCCAGAGGTCCCGGACATTCCTCCTTTGGGTGATCATTGCCTCATTTACAGAACCAAGTGTCTCCATGTCCACCCCCCTGCCAGCAGCACCCTGGGGTGCCCCTGGAGCCCAGCAGGCCCTGGGTCTGAATAGGAGGAGACATAATGGCCAAAGCCCCAGGGAGCCAATCTGACAGCCCTGCTTCCAAGAAAATGAGGTTGCTTTTGCCTTTAATCAGAACCAAATGAGTGTTCTTAGAACACTCTGGGTGTCAGGTAAGTACTGAAAGGCCGCCTCCAGCCTCTCACTTGAAGGCAGCAGATTGCAATGATTCAGCTACAGCGCCCTGAAACACCTTGCTCTGGGAACAAGAGTCCTTTTCGGAGAGACTGAAAAAGGCTTGTAGGCTGCAATCAACCCGATGATGGCGCAGAGCTGACTTTGAACTTCAGGTCTTGCTACTTATGTGTGACCTGGGGTAAGGGAAGGAACCTCTCCGAGGCTGGGCCTCCTGATATGCCCTGGGGAAAGCCACCCTCCCTTCCTCACGGGCTTGCTGTTTCACACCTTACACCAAACTCAAGCCTGGCTCAAGACGGTGCTCATTAAATGGTAGCTCTGCCTGTTAAAATAAGAGATGCCTGAACTGACTTTGGCATCACCTTCTCTGGTGTCTCACGGTGGGAGAGGAGGCCTCTGGCTTTGGATCCCACACAGGGAAACCACGAGAAAGGGCAGTCAATAGTCCTTAGGTGAGCACCAGAACTAATGATAATAGTAGGAATAATAACAAAAATAGTTGTCACTCATCAAGTGCTTACAGTATGCTAGATGTTGCACTAAGTCTTCTACATGAAGACTTTGGGTCACCGCCCCCAAAGCAAGGGACTTCTGTACAGTAGTATGAGTGAAGGTGCTGGAGGTTCAAATCCCAGTTCTAGCACTTTCTAGCTATGTGACACTGGGAAAGTTCCTTTACCCTCCTGAGACTCTAGTCATCTATACGATTCATTCTGGAAGCCATCAGTGGTATTATAAATAGCCACAGGCCTGGATTATGCAGAAGGCCTTTCATACATTCTAAGAATTCAGATTTTGGGAGACAGCTGCACTGAAGCTGATCCTCTTTGCATATCTTCAGAATCCCCCTTGGCATGGTGTCTTGATGGGTTTTGGAGACTGCAGTGTCCAAGAATTCAGGAAAGACATTTTAAAAGTACTGTGGGGGCCCTGATCCTCCCACAGCCCTGTGGAGGTACTTACAGAACATCACAAACACGTCCCTTTCCTTGTCAAAGACGACAACGTTGAAGTTCTTCCCTACAAGCTGCTTCACTGGACCCTGGTCCCAATAATTTGGAATCTCTTCACTGGGTTCATGTTTCTAGGAAGGAAGTTCAAGAGATCTGAGTCCAGAAAGGGGTGCGAAGTTGGGGCTCCTCACTCTGCTTGGAAACCGTGGAAGTCTTTCTCTTGTCTTTATTTTTTATTTTTTTTCCTGAGAGTCGTGGGGAAGAATTTGAAACGCTGAGATGGACTGGGGGCTTGATGTCAGCTCTAACTGTCCAGGGCAGGTTGGGGTCAGAGGGCAGAGGAGTGGAAGCTCCAGAAAAGATTCAAGCATTCGGATTCATGATTCTTAGGTGAAAGTCAGCTGTACTTTTTAGCATCTTAATTAGTTTATTTTAAAAATAGGTATCCCCAGTTCCTCTGATAATCAAGGCCTTTCTACACTTTGGATCCTGGCAGCTTCCCCGAAATCACAACCATTCTTCCCTGCTTTCTCCAGCTATGTTGGTCCTTAGTGACCCAGAGGCTAACCTTCCACTTCTACTCTTCATTTATGCTCCTCCCTCTGCCTGGAAGCTCGCCTCCATTCTTACCCCTTTATCTAACCCTCTAGAATAACATTGAGGGAGGATTTCCTGGACTCTCCCCCGGATGAGGCGAGGTTCTGCTACCACAAGTTCTTCGGTCCTTTTCCCTTGTATCACTGATGGAACATTATCATTTATATTTATTTTTCTGGATATTTGGTTCCTGTGTCCCTACTGTGCTAGATGGGATGTCACAAAGGACTTTTTTTTCCTTCTTTCATGATTGAGTATCCCCTGCCTGAAACATAGTAGAACCTCAGTACGTGTTTTGCAAATGAAGAAATGAATTCAACTCCTGCTTCGGTTTGGAGGAAGTGTCAGAAATCCCAGAACATGTTTATCTCCACAACTATTGGGTCCTATTGGCTCTAAATCAATCTCTCTCAATCTCTCTCTCTCTCTCTCTCTCTCTCTCTCTGTCTCTCTCTCTCTGTCTCTCTCTCTCTCGGTACTGGGAATTGAAACCAGAGGCAGTCTACCTCCGAGCCATACCCCAGCCCTATTTTTCGTTCATTCTTTATTTTGAAACAGGGTCTCACTAAGTTGCAGAGGGCCTCACTAAGTAGCTGAGGTACTTTAATGTAGCACCTAAAAGAAGAGCTTCTGCTTGAAAAGACTGAGAGAGAGGCAGTGTCCTTAGGAGAAGGCACAGACAGTCGTGGAAGCACTTGGACATAAGGTGACTACAAATTTGGGGTTGCCCGGAGAGTCTACATTGACTCCTGTTATTCCAGAATACTCCTCTTTACTCTCAAAGGTGTCCCAGTTTGGAAAATAACACAGTCCTCTTAGTGAGCAGGGTAATTGAGGATACCGTAAATGCTAACTAAACAGTGGGTGGTGATGTATTATGTGAATAACTTTGAGCCTCTCCTCCTTTTTGAGAACATAGATCCCCTTCTAATGCTGCCCAACCAAAAGGGCCCTAAAGCCTTTGAGACTCTAGCGTTCTTTCTCACCCTGATCTGAAAAGCAAGTATCTACCCTTGCACTAAATCGATATCTCACATTAGAAGCTAGGAGGAGGATAAGAGCTTCCTTTCAGAGGATAAGTTCACCCTCCAGAGTGCCTGCAATGCCACTGGATATTCACCTGACAACTCAAGAATTAGTGGTGTAATTATGGGCTGAGGATAGTCAAAAGTTGGGTAGATTCCAGGTTGGGGGAGATGGGGGAAGGAACTCACATTGAGCCTCACACTCTGCCTCTTCTTTCAAGGTTCTGGCTAAAACTGATCTGAGAACAAGCTTACCTTGGCATTTCTACTTAGGAAGCTGCGGCCGAATTTCTTGAGTTTGGAATAGGTGATCTGGTCAGAAGGCATCTTGTACCTGGCATCGGAGCTCAAGTTGAGGATTTGGACAGATGGCAGATGGACTTCCATGACATGGAAGTACTCGAAGACGTGTTTGTTTTTGGGTTCATCTGCATCCACCAGGATGAAAAGGATCTGCCAAATCAAACAACATCTTTGTGTCTCTGAACCCTTTACTAAGGGAGGGAAACTGTTGGGAAGTTATGGACTAATGGGATTCATATAGCGAGGTCCGTGGAACACTTCTGAAACTGGGTTCTGTAACATGCACTTAATTTTAGAAAGTCAGGAAGCCCAGACATTTCATCCTTGTTCTATGTCTTAGTTTCCTTACTTTTAAAATGGTCCCAGCCTTAGAGGGTTACTGTGAGAAGTAAACAGGACAGTATATGTAAAAGGTTTAGTTCAGTGACTCCATGACTGGCAGGTAGAAAATGTTCAATGCATACATGCCAACCCTGGTTATTATTCAAAATTACCTCTCAAGGAGGCCCATGAATTTATTTGTTCATTCATGTAACAAACGTGCATAGAGCACCTACTATGTGTTAGGCATTTTACTGAGCACTGGACACACAGTGCTGCCCTGCCTTCACAGAGCTCCTGTTCTAGGGAGATGACAGATAATAAATGAGTAAATAAATTGATAAATTCAGATAGCAGTGAGCGATAGCCAGTAGAACAGGGCCATGGGATAGAGTGATTACCTAGATGGGGTGAGGTGGGGGTTCAGTAATATTTAGGGGGGTCAGGAGAATCTGAGAAGATGACCTTTTAGCTGGGACCTGGGTGATGAGTCACAGGTCAAGAAACAGAAATCCAGGTATTAGAAATAGTCAACACAAACCAAGAGCTCAGAGTGTCTTCGGAACAGAAGAGCCATTGTGGCTTGACTCATGGAGACAGGACAGAGGCTGTCAAGATAAGGTCAGAGGTCTTGCCAATGAAGGCTAGGAAGCCAGGGAGGGCCATGACAAGAAATTTTAAGTGCTCTCTCTGGTTGCAAAGAAAAGCAAGAGAAGAAGCAAGGAGACAAGTTAGGGACCTGCAGACACCTGGTGAAATGGTCATGTATACATCAAGAGATTAAGGGCCTCAGAAGGTGTCACTCTTCCAGGTGCCAGGGAGACTGTGAAACTCAAAGCAGGCTGTAAACCCAACCTGTACACGTTCATCTTTCAAGTGCTGGCTGCCTTCCACAGGCTGGGTGCTGAGCACAGAGGCGAGTAAGATAGATGCGGGGTACAATCTACTGGAACGACATTAATCCAACTGTTTACCTGTTGGCTCAATGAACGGCATTTGGGAAGATCATTAATTAGGACAAAGAGAGTTAAGAACCTCATCTCCCAATCTATGCCAAAATAAATTCCAGCTTTCCAGCTAGATTTTAAAAGTTTAAGAAAAAAAATGGAAGAAAATATGGCTGAACATGGACCACTATAGCATAGGAGAAATAGAAGAAAAGCAGTCAGATCATATTTAGTTACATCAAACATCTTATTGTGTAAAATTGAAAAATAAGGGACTATGTTTACAAGAGGGATTTCTATGACTGGAACCACTGTTCTGGAAACGAATCGGGTGGGATATGGCATAAACATTAAATATGCCCATGTTCTCATGGCTTTATTCTGTTTGTTTGGGGTTTAAAGGTTTTTTTAGTTGCTTACTTTTAGAATAATTTTCTTTGAATGAAAAACAAATTGCCAAGTTAACACACTTCCTAAAAAGATAAAGAGAGCGATTGAGTAAATAGCACCCATGCCTGGGTCGTGGAACTACATTACGCACAAGGCCTGGAGAAACCAGTTTTTATTTAACAATGATAATGGTAGCAATAATAATAATAAGCACTGTGTGTTGTGCTTTTGTTCATTGCTTTGCATATAGACTTTCTAATTCTTATTACAAGTCTCCATTTCCTGCATCAGGATCCTGGGAATGAGAGGTTAAGAAACTTGTTTAAAACAATGTAGTTTGTAAGAGGTAGAGGATGTGAATTCAGGTCTGTGTGATGTGAACATCCAGAATCTCAGCAACTGTTTGCCAGATAATCCATGCTGTTTCACATCTTCAGGCTTTTCCTGAGTTCCTTGTTCTCAGGCAAGAGTGGTCTTCTGCCCCCCCCCCTCCTCCAAGCCCAATGCTACCATATTGCAATCACCCAAGGCTAGGAGAGGGCGGCCCATCAAAACATCAGCGAAAACATCATGCTTCCAGGGCAGGCTCATTAAAGAGATGGAGTGCAGAAGGAGTGTATGTTCAGCAAAAAAGGAAGAGAGTTGGAGCAAGAAGAATGGAGAAGGATGATTGAAAGTTAAGTAGTAAATAATATGGGGAATTTGACAGGCAGATAAGGAAATCAATAGGCAAGTACATATACGAATCATTCCTGTCTTAATTTAGAATAAACAGGACAGTCAAATAGCCTCAGGGTCTGCAGGTCTTGTGTTCCTGTCCAGGAGCCCCAAAGAGCAGTGGCACATTCTCCAAACCTTGTTTTGGAATTCCTTTGATGCCATTTTATAGTGCTGAATTATGATTCCAAATGCCTCGGAGCTTTTGGAGACAAAGAGCAGCATGTGATTCAAGATGACCAATTCAGAAATCAGGTCCTTGTTCTGAAACGGCAAGGAAAACTCGTCACCCCAGGCACACGCGGCCGCCCCGGCTGTCCTTCTCCCGGACACCCTCGACTCACTGACCTCAGTGTTGAATTCAATCACGGAGTCTGTAAGGTGCTGTTTTATGATGACGTTGAGGTTATGCTTGTTGCTACTGTCATTAATAAGCTCTTGGCGTTTCACTATTCTTCCCTTGAGCAAAAGAAGAAAAGCATTGGAGGGCAGTAGTTTCCATGATATAGGCACTTAATAAATGTAAGCAGTACAATCTTTCCCCTGGATACAAGAAACACAGCAAGGCATGGCAGCAGGTGTAATACATAATCTAGGTCCTTAATAAATATGAACGGCAGAGCGGATTAGCCTGTGCATGGAATATGGGTACGTGAATGGCAGCCATGAAAATCTCAGAGTTGCAATAGGGATCATAAGTGACTGACTACTCCAGCTCTGAAATCCATCCCACTATCTGGACTGAGGCTCAGCTGCATGCCACACACCACTGCCAAGCAACAACTGAGGACTGCTAAGGTGGACCCTCTCCTAGGACCTTCAGGACTTCCCTGATGGGCAGCTCTGATGAATGTTCTTAGAACTCCACTACAAAACCTCAAAGTCTCACCCGCCCAACCTTCCTTCCTTCGTAAGGCTCAGCCCTTCATTCCGGTCTCCTGTCTCTAGCAGGAATCTCTCCCAACTCTTTGCTTTCTTTCCGAGGCCTTTTCCCAAAGAAATAATTTACATATCTAACTCGACTGGGTAATTGTTTCCTAGAAGGATCAGAATGAACAGGGAGTGACAGGGTTCTTTGTAGCTCAGGATCAAAGTCTGTGGGGAAAGGAGAAGCAGCAGCTATCTTCAAATTTCTACTCCAACTCCCCTGGACTCCTGCAGTGGCCTCCCAATGGCCTGCCCCCTTCTCCTCTTCTCTCTTGTCTCCAATCAATCCATCTCTCACACTTCAGCCAGAACATAGATCTGACTATGCCATTATTTTCTTGCTTAAACATATAATAGCACCAAATTATCCTCTGGATAAAAACTCAACTATTTACTGATCATAGCAGCAGTCTAATAATACTAGTTATGCCAACCATAGTTCCAAGCATGTTATATGCAATACCTTATTTTATCCTTATAACGTGTTCACTGAACAATGCACTATGATTTTCTCCACTTGGGGCATGAAGAAACAGAGGCATGGAGAAGTGAAATACCAAGGTTGCTAAGCTACTAAGAGTTGGAGCTAGGATTGACTGATTGATTGATTGATTGATTGATTGATTGGCGCTGGGGATTGAGCTGTACTCCCAGCCCTGAAGCCAGTATTTAAACAGAGGCCGTCTTAACTGAAGTGCTCACAGTTTTGCCCATTAAAACCTACTGCGTTTCTCTCAAATGTTTTCCAAGCTGGCTACTTGGCTTTTAGTTTTGCGATGAGATTTATTCGAAGTTTTAAATTTTTATGCAGTCCAAATTTAGTAGCATTTTAAAGGGCTTTGGAGGGGTTTTGCCATGCTTCATAAAAGGGCTTTCTCTTTTGAAGTCTAGAAAACAAACTCAGCCATGGCATCTTCTAATCTTTCTGTAGTTTCAGGTTTTTTTCATATATTTATTTGTCTATTTTTTATTGGTGCACTGTAATCATAAATCTTGATGAAGTTCAGGGTAACAGAGGCATACATGCACACAGTACTCCCTGAGCTTGCCCGGATCCCTCTCCCTCTGCACCTTTCCTCACTCAGCACCCTGATTGGCTTTGATAAGTCTGTGTATGTACATCAAATCCATTGAAGTGTTTTCCCTCTTCAAACTTTCCTCCCCGCTCTCATCTCCTGCAGTTAGCTCTCCTCCTTCACTCCACTAGGGTTTCTCCTCCTTTGTCTGGAGTCCCTCCTGTGTCCCAGTTTCTCCCTAGCTTCCGCATAGGAGGGAGAACATCCAACCTTTCATTTATTGTGACTGGCTAATCTCACTTAGCATAAATATGGTACTTAGTGTGGTGTAAGGTGTGATGTATGGATCCAGCTTCGGATTTTTCCCTACGGGGCTACCCAATTGTCTCAACACCATTCATTCAATAATATTTTCTTATCCAGGCATGGTGGTGCACGCTTGTAATCCCAGTACTTGGGAGGCTTAGACGGGAGGATCACAGGTTCACAGCCAGCCTGAACTACTTAGTGAGGCTCTCTGCAACTTATTAAGAACCTGTTTCAAAATAAAGAATAAAAAATCAAACTGGGGATATAGCTCAGACATAGAATGCCCCTGAGTTCAATCCCCAGTACTACACACACACACACACACACACACACACACACGTACACACACGTACACACACGTACACACACGCACACGTAAAATAAGAGTAATAATATTTTCTCCACTGATCAAAAACATCTTTCTCATAGACTAAACTTCCATGTGTGAAAATTTGGATCCACTTCTGGATCCTGTGCCATCCCACTCAGAAACATCAATCAGATGATTTTACTCCCCAGTTTAAAACCTCTTGATGACGTCCACAGTCCCAGAGAAAAACAGAGGCTCAAAACCTTCTCTAAAAGTCAGGCAGATCTGGTGTCACTGCACATATCTCAGTGTGGCCTCCGGAGAAGTGACTCGCCTCTCTTGGCCAGGTCTGTAAGTTACATGGCTACTGTGAAGCCTGGGCTTTGTGTGGGGAGGGAGCAAGGCATATTCCAGAAACCCAACCACAGGTGTCTAGAAATTGCAACAGAATCTTCCACAGTGATGGAAATGCTCTATAAATCTGTGCTGTCCAATAAAATAGCCACTCGCCCCATGTGGCTTTGGAGCACTTGAAAAGTGGCCAGTGTGACGAAGGAACTAAAATTTTAATTCAAATAGTCACATGACACTAGTGTCTGCCATGTTGGATAGCTCAGATCTAGATCCTGGAGACGGAGGGGAGGAAGGTGTACCAGAAGCACAGCCCTTGAGAGGCCTTAGGGACCTCCTTAAGGACTGGAATTTTGATCCTAATCATGGAAAGTCCTTAAAGGGCTTTCTGGGGGGAAAGAAGTGATCAGTGGGTTTGATTTTGGGAAGACTGTTCCTCAGAGCCCCAGAGCAACTCAGCCAGGAGGTTATCTCAGCAGGTCACGGGAGATGATGGTCACTTGATTTAGGATAGCTGCAGGAGAGACAGGGAGAGATGGATAGATTCAGGGGGCATTTGGGGTACAACATCAACAGGACTGGAGTGATAGATTGGTCATGAAAGGTGGAGAAGAGGAGAGGGAGGTATGGGATGCCTAAGTTTTCTGGTTCGCTTCACTAGACGGAGGGATGATGGTAGCAGCCCTTTAGTAAGCAAAAACACTGGAGACTTGGAAAGGAGATGGCAACTCTGGGCTTAGCTGTGCTGAGATCTCTCATGCTTCCTACTGGATTCTGGAGATTGCAGAGGCCTGCCTGCAAGTAGATATTTATTTTTTGCGGTCCTGGGGATTGAACCCAGGGGCATCCTACCTCTGAGTTATAGCCCCAGTTCTTCTTTTTTAAAAAATTTTTGTTTGAAATAAGGTCTCACTAAGTTGCTGAGGTGGGTCTTGAACCTGAAATTCTCCTGTCTCAACCTCCCAAGTCCTGGGGTTACAGGCATGTGCTACCATGCCTAGCCAAGGTGGGTATTTATAAGTCTTGAATGTATACCTGGTAATTGTTGATGGAGGGTGGATTGGGAAGCATGGACCAGAGAGGGGGGAAATGTATGGGACTGAGTCTTGATGAACAACATTTGTTGGCTAAGGAAAGGAGTGGACAGAGGAGAGAGGGGGGAGGCAGGTATATGGAAGGAAATATACCAAGTGATGTGTGCATATGTTTGTGTCACTTTGAATCTCACCATGATGTATATGACATTGCACCAATAAATGTATTGAAACAAGAGTTGAACTTCAGTAAAATTTTTTTACAAAAATAAGATATTCCCAAAGCATCTTTAATGACCTGGAAATTGGTCATGATATGATGTTAAATGGAAATTCAGGACTTAAACTTATATTTGAATAATTATTAAAATGCACATTAAATAGAAATAAACTAGAACCAAAAAATCAAAAAGAGGAGGAAGAGGAATGTATGATGGAGAATAGCCAGAAAGGCCAGAGAAACATGAGGAAACTTCAGATTTCACAGAAATAACTAGTCCAATGCCGCACAGCACACAGGTGGCAGAGCCCACTCTCTGGTGTGGTGGAAAGCACATTCACTTTCCACTACTACCAACGAGAAGTCCTGTACTAGCACGAGGATCCAAGTCCTACCTTTTTGAACACCAGGACGCTGTCGAGGATGACATGGAAACGGCCGAAGGTGTTTTTGATCTCCATCACTCCAAATGTCATCTCTGGGAAGTCCTTGATCACTTCGAAGAACAATTCTGCTACTTCCTCCTCTAAGTCCTATTTGGGAAAGCATATTTGGTAAGGATTTGGTAGAAAGCAAAAAAACATCTGGCTCATTTAAGGGGAAGGTGGACACGGTGGCTGATCTGTCTCTTCACTTTGCTAAGTGCTGAGGTTTTCCTGGGTCCTGAATGTTTCAGTCTTGGAATGTTCCTCTGGCTTGGGACTAAAACCCAAATTGGCAGATCCTCAGAGGTCAGTGGAGAAAAATGATTTTCCATTTATGCAAATTATTAAAATAAAGGCTGTTCCAACTCAGGAATAGAAGCTTTAACATTTCATCCCTAAATTACTCTCAGAAGTGGCAAGTGATTTGACCACATGCAATACCAAATGTGAACTTGTTAACAAGATATGACAGCACTTCAGCCTTCAGAGTTTTTTCTTTCCTTCCTTCCCCTCTCCCTTTATCCTTCCTTCCTTCCTCTTTCTCTTTCTTTCTTTCCTCTACAGTGACATCTTTCCTGACCAACCCCTCTCTGTTTTCTTTCTCTTGTGGTACTGGGGATTGAACCCAGGACATTCTACCTCTGAGCTCTACTCCCAACCCTTTTTATGTTTTATTTGGTGGCACTGGGGATTGAATCCAGGGGCATTCTACCTCTGAACTAGACTCTCAGCCCTTTTTATTTTGAAACAAGGTCTCACTAGGTTGTGTAGAGTCTCTCTATGTTGCTGAGTCTGTCCTTGAACCTGCAGTCATCCTGCCTCAGCCTCCCAAGTACTGGGATTACAGGTGTGCGCCACCACTCCTGGCTCCTGACTATCTTTCTACCTGTCCATTTTTCTTCACTAACTTCTTCTAACCTCTTTTTTCTTTTTTCTTCATTTGAACCCTGAAGTTGCCCCCAGAAAACCAGCCCCTTGGCTGGGGAAACTTAGGCATGGGATAACCCAAGAGGAAGGATCTCCTCACCTCACCCCCTCCCAGGAACAGTGCCTCTCACCAGTCCAAAGGCCACCTTCCCCCTCTCCTCTCTTGACTCCTGTACCTGGAAAAAGCCAACGATGACTAAGGGCCTTTCTAACACAAAATCCGCCAAGTCACTGCTGTGGTTGAACAAAAATGCTTTTTGGCTTATTTGTCTTCTCAACCAAACGACCAAGGCTGTGGATTCCACCACTCCTGGAAGAGATACAGGCATGTGGATAATGCAGAAATGTCCCGTGGAACTGTGGCAAGAGCTATTCTCTTAATAGTTGACCAGTGGAAGCAACTTGTCTTGAGTTCCCACACCTTGAAGGCCATCCCCTTTCTCCCCCAGCTCCAAGTACCAACATTAACAGCAAAGGCTACTGAGCTCTTACCAAGGGCAAGACGCTGTGCTGAGTGTTTTGCTTATATTAAATCATCATTAAGCTGGGTGTGGTGGCACATGCTTGTAATTCCAGTACTTGGGAGGCTGAGACAGGAGGATCTGGGTTCGAGGCCAGTCTCAGCTACTTAGTGAGGCCCTCTGCAACTTAGTGAGATCCTGTTTCAAAATAAAGAATAAAAAATAGGACTGGGGATGTAGCTCGGAGGTAGAATGCCTCTGGGTTCCACCCCTAGTACCGCAAAAAAATAAAATAAATCATGGTTAACAATCCTATGGGATAAATACTCTCACTCTCCTACTTTTGTAGACAAACGTGTGCTCAATGTCTTTATATTATCAAGTGCCAAGCTAATCCTGGGGTTGTGATGGCAAGCGGAAACAGTCTCACTGCTTTGCAGCTCTTATACTGCTGAGGAAGATAGTCATCAAATAATTACACAAACAAACGTGCAATTGCACCCAAAGGAGGTGTTTGAAAGCAAAAGTTTATGAGCCTGTAACAAATACCTGAGCCAGATAGTAAAGTCAGGGTGGGCTTCCTGGAGGAAATCACTGAAAGCTGAGAGGTGCATAGGAGTTAACCAGGGCGCAGGAAGGAGAGGGGAAGGCTCCCAGTAGAGCAAACAGCCTGGGAAAAGGCCCTGGGGCAGGACAAATTACTGCAGGGGCTTGAGGAAGGCGCCCAGAATTGCTAAGTCAACAGCAAAGGGCTTCACTTTCAGTATCTTTTCTTACATTTCTTAAACATATTAAACCTTTAAGAAACTCTTAGAATGTGAGTATATTTACATGCAAAAAGGTACATCAATTATAATGCATAATTTGATGGATTTTCACAAAATGGACACACCCATGTAATTACCACTCATATCAAGGACTAGAACATTACCAGCCCCTCAGAAGCACCAGTTGTGCCTCTCCCAACTGTCCCCACCCCCACTGGGGGGAGACCACTGTCCTAACTCCTAACAGCCAGCATTTGTCTGTCTGTTCCTGAACTTGGAGTAAATGGCAGCACACAGCTATACTTCCAAGTCTGACTTTGCTAAGCTTGTGAGATTAATCCACATGGTTCACACATTTGAAGATTCATTTTCACAGCTGTGTAGTATTCCACCATGTATGTCACAGTTTATCTTTTCTTGGTGGATGGGCATTGGGTTGTTTCCAGTTTGGGGACATTTTGAATTAGTTCTCATGCATGTCTCTGGGGGAACAGTGAATAGACTTCTCAGTATATGGACCAGCAGTAGGATTCCCGGGCAGAGCAGCTGCCCATGCTTGGATTTAGTAGATATAAATAAGATCATTCATTCATTCATTCACTCATTCACTCATTTTGCAGTTCTAGGAACTGAACCCAGGGGCATTCTGCCTCTGAGCTATACCCCCAGCTCTTTTTATTTTTTTAATTTTAAACAAGGTCTCACTAAGTTCCTGAGGGCCCCACTAAGTTGCTGAGGCTGGTCTTGAACCTAATGATCCTCCTATCTCAGCCTCCCAAGTACTAGGATTTCAAATGTGCACCACCATGCCCGGCTAAATGAGACCACTTAAGAGCTCTTGTGAGGACCACGTGGTGCCTTCAAGGAGACCGAGAGGACAGAGGAGGCTTCGTGTGAGCCTCGGTAGCCCACCCATGGCTGTCACCCCTTCCTTTGAGAATCCAGCCACTCTCCACTGCCATTGAGTTTCTGTGTCCACTGTTCCTGGGCACCTTTCAGGAGAAAGGCAGACACAGGGAGAGTAAACTGCTTCCCTAGAGGCACTTGTCCAGCAAGACTGCGTGTCTTGTAGCACCCACCGTGAAAGGAACTGGTCTAGGAATTCTGAAAGTGTCAAAAAGGTGAACCGAAATCCTACACGTGAGTTGCAACTCCGGGCCATCAGAACCACCACCGCCCTGGTGCCCTGCTGTCTCCCTGGGCCGCCCTCTGCCTGTCACTACTCTAAGCATCTTCCAGCACACAGGCTTGGACCCGCCAGTGCCTCTGCCTGGGCGTCCCTTGCTGTAGCTCTCCAGAGGGAGAGGGAGGCTCCTCTGCCCGCCCCGGTCTCAGTTCGGTCTCTCTGCCTCGCTCCTGCTGACCCAGTCACTCCCCAGCTCCTGACCCGTTTTTCTGTTTTCTTCATCTGGTCTATCACTTTTGAAAACTATAATTATGATTTTTTGTCAACCTGCCTGATGTGAGCAAGAATGCCTGGCACATACTAGGTGCTCAAGGAACCATTCTAGGATGAATGAACAAAGTGATAAATCATTAAGGAAATCGGCCTGAGGGAACTAGACCTTTTTATTTATTTTTTGCAATGTAAATATACTTTATTTCTTCATAATTTTGGGGGGCATTGCAATTATACCCCATAGCAAGGTCCCATGTGTTTAAAATATATATGCAAAGCCGGGCATGGTGGTGCATGCTCGTAATCCCAGTACTTGGGAGTCTGAGACAGGAGGATCACAGGTTCAAAGCCAGCCTTGACAACTTAGCGAGGCTCTCAGCAATCTAGTGAGACCCTGTTTCCAAATCAGATATAAAATTGGGCTGGGGGTATAGCTTGGAGGTAGAATGTCTCTGGGTTCAATCCCTAGTACCAAAAACAAAACAAAAACATATGCACACAGTTTTTTTTGTGTATTTCCCTCCACATCCTACCCTAGTCTCCATTCCTCCCTCCCTGTATGAGTTAGTGAGGTTGATAATAATATATTCACATGGGAACTTGATCTTCCACCATCTTCTCTGTGACGCCAGGCTCCCTTTGCCCCTCCGGACCCCGAGGGACTGGGGCAGCTTATTCCTGAGCCTGTGGTTCGAGCACTGCCCTTGGTGGGTGCTAGTCCTCCCCTGCCGCTTGGCTCTGAGCCAGAGGACACGGTGACAACTGAGGTGTGAACGCGATGTCAATGATTAACTGGAGCCGGTGCTGGGCTGCATATTTCCAGGCTGTGAATGCACCATTAACAGAGGCCCAGGAGGCCATTTGAGTCTCCCTCCCTCCAGGGAGGTGGCCTAGGCCGCTTCCCACCATCTCTGGAGATTAGAGGAGATCAGGTCTGGGCTTTGACCCAGCAAGGACTAAATCCTGCTTGCCTCCAAAGAAAGGCTTTCCTAAAAGTCACAGCGGAGGTGTGCAAAGCACCGTCTCCCTCTTAGGTCTGAGGAGCCCTGTGTCGAGTAGGCAGAACAGGCATTATTCATTCTGTCTAGAAAAGAAGACACCGCCAGCCCAGGTCTGCAAAATTTGTGCAAGGGCTTAGAGCCAGTGCTTGTCTTGAGGTGTCCTGAGTCCCACCCTGTCCCCATCCTGCCACTTTAGTGACTTTCCCTGGGTGGGAGAAATATTGTCAAAAGAGAGGAGACGTGCCGATCCAGTCTGCACTGGGTCTTGCAATTTCCACCCTGCTCAAACTCAGAATCTATTAAGAAGCGAATTGTTCCAAGCTCTGGACTGCAGTCAGGAAACTATTTTTTTTTTTAATAATAATAAATGCATCTGCCATTTATTTTGAGTTCAGCACATATGTAGAGCAGGGCTCAACAAACTACAACCAGTGGTTGGCTGTTTGCTTTTATAAATAAATTGGAATACAGCCATGCTTGATCATTAGCATAGATCTGCTTTTGTACTGCATAAGTGGAGTGGGTATCAGTTGTGACAGAGATTTTTCTGGCTTTTTTGGGGGGAGGGGGAGCTACTGGGGATTGAACCCAGGGGTATTCTACCTCTGAGCTACATCCTCAGCACTCCTTATGTTTTATTTTTTTTGCAGTACTAGGGATTGAACCCAGGGGTACTAAGTTTCAGAGGACCTCGCTAAGTAGCTGAGGCTGGCCACAAACCTGCGACCCTCCTGTCTCAGCCTCCCAAGTACTGGGATTATAAGCATATGCTACTACACCTGGCTCTTATGTTTTATTTTGAAACAGGGTCTCACTAAGTTGCTGAGGCTGGCCTCAAAACTATGATCCTCCTGACTCAGCCTCCCAAGTACTGAGATTAAGAGTGCACCACTGTGCCCACTTTTACTGGCTCTTAAAGCCTAAAACATTTATGATCCGGCCCTTTCCAGTGCTTACTGGCTGGTGTGCTTTGAGGAAGTTACTCCACCTTTCTGTGCCTTCATGTCTCTGTCTCTAAAACACTTCCTTTGCTGGTCTGTTGCGACAGACAAGAGCATCTAGACAGTACCTGGAGCACAAAAGCTGCTGCAGGCACGCATTGGGCTCTGAGCCTTGCAGACGCTGTGCCGGCTGCCCAGCCACCCCAGGAGGCAGATATCTGCACCGGCCCCACTTTACAGATGAGGGCACTGAGGCTCTGCATGAAGGAGCGCTTGCCAGTCGTGAGGAGGATTTGGATCCGATCCAGAGGGCTGTGTTGCCAATTCTAGTAGCCTCATCAGAGGACCCAGGAAGGGGAGTCAGATTGGCCCCCACCCTGGCTCTCAGCAAACAGCAAGTGACAGACAGTCCTGTGAGGTGGGGGCCTTGATGGGAGAAACACAGGAGTCAGGGGGCTGCAGGAGGGGAGCAGGCTTCCTGTCCAGGCAATCAGGGTGGGCTTCTTGGGGGAGGAAACCATGAAGCCTCCTGCACAGCAGAGGTTACTGGCACTGAATCCCACCACAAAGGGGTTCAGAAGGCCTTGGGGACTTCTGCCAACCTCACACTTGGCCTGGATGACACATGCTCACCTCGCTACCTCTCAAGGAAGTCAAGTCTCACCTTTCCAGGACAGAAGAGCAGACCTGGGCTTCTCGTTTCTCCCCAGCCCTCACATCATGAAGGGCTACTTGAGACCAGTGAGTCCCCCCATGTTGATCATTATTCGGTGTCCTAGGAGAAGCAGCAGAGACTCCCCATCTCTCCCTAGGCCCCACCTCTCCTTGACCTCTGCATGCACCACCCTCCCACGCACCCACCAGGCGCCTCTGTCCTGCAGGGTCGGTTATGTAACTGCCCTGGAGTCTCAGGTGCAGCCCCTGCCTGGCTGAGTCTGTCCTGTGCTGCTCATGCCCCCTTGTGTCCATCTTGAGAACTGCACTGCATCCTTCCGTCTCGACCTTTTCTGTCCTTGCACTCGCTTTCAATCAGACTGATAGGAGGCTGGACATATGCCAGATCCTGAGTCTCAGTCATTTTACACACACACACACACACACACACACACACACACACACACACACACAAACAAACATTCTAATAGCATAGTAGGGACTGTGCTGGGCTCTTTTATATTCATTAGTTTTATTATATTCATCCATCTATCCATCTACCCATCCCTTCTGCATTCATATACATAATCTTGAAAAAGTAGGATCTACCACATTCCACACAAAAGGACATAATTTTCAAAACACTCTCACCACCAAAATAGGTTCATAGTAGGTGATCAATATATGGGCATAGAATAAATTAATGCATGGGTTAGTAAATCAATGAAATAAATGATGGTGTAAGTTTACGTGTTTGGTAAGCACCCATCCCGAGCCTGCCTTGTTTCATCATCGCTCCGTCTCCCTTTTAGATCACTAGTGCTTCCCTGCCCTGAGCCCTGTCAAAAGTAGGCGATCAAGGGCAAAGAGTGGAATTAGCCAGGCGTGGTGGTGCACGCTTGTGATTCTAGTACTTGGGAGGCTGAGACAGGAGGATCACAAGTTCACGGCCAGCCTCAGCTACTCAGTGAGGCCCTCCACAACTTAGTGAGACCCTGTTTCAAAACAAAGAATAGAAAAAATAGGGCTGGGGGTGTAGCTCGGAGTAGAATGCCCCTGGGCTCAATCCCCATACCACAACAAAGAGTGCAATTAGGAGCTTAGCCTCTGCCTAGTAGTTGTAAGGGACGAGTCCCCCTCCTCCGCCTCTGGGTGCTTCTGGGGCCTCTCGGCCACATGCTGGAGGGAGTCTGGGTCCCTGAGAGGCTGAGTGCCTCCCATCTCCAGCCCTCGGCTGCCATCCGGGCTTTGGACCAGCATCAAGTCAATCGGACCCCTGAGTATCGTTACCTTTGCAGCTGATGGGCTCTGACCTTCTGCCCTCAAAAAACAGCATCAAGTGCGGGGCCTTCTTGACGCCAAACTCTTCCTGAAGTTCCTTCTCCACGGTGATGTCCACCTTGCCGAAGCCAACCCCGTTCTTGCCCTTGCCCATGATCTCCACGGCTTTGCCCAGCTCCACAGCCAGGTTCCTGGATTGCTTTGAGGACTGGTTATCTGAAAGAGCCACAAGAGGCAGGTCTAGCCGGAGCCTCCTCCCTGTCCCACCTCCCAGGGCAGAGTCCCGGTTGGGCCTGCTTAGCTCCTGGCCTTTCTCGTGCCCACTGCAAAGGAGTAAGTTTCAAAAATGTGAGAGGCTGTAAGATACAGTGGGGTGTGAAATGGGGTGATTTGGGAGAAGTTCACGAGGGTCCTTAGGGTTCATTAGCAATGGAAGCAATACAACTTGGGATCACCTTAATCCCTCTGTCCTCCACGGGGGATGTAAAACCTGCAAATAATGATGCTTGTCACTTGGTAAGTACACACAGATAATTCCTACTAGTAAATGACTACTGTTATTCTCATAGAACAATTTCTGTGGTTAGAAATTAGGAGAGAGAAAATATCCCATGAGCGCCCCCTGGTGGGATGTTCTGGAACTAACAGGCCCCGGCAAATCCCTCTAGTTCTCTTGTAGCTTGCCTATGACAGGGCAGGGGACACTCGCCGGCCAGGTGTAGGGAGGGTGCTGGTGGGATATATTATGATGCTCTCAACTCATCTGAGGCCCCCCCTTGGGGAGGGGCAGTGGAGAGTTCTGACACTGTCAATCGAGAGGTCTGATGCTTTTGATTACTCGGCTGATCAGTTGCTGGGCAGTGAGGTAGAGATGGGGGGGATATCTTTTCTGAAAACAGCTCGAGTCTTTGGCTTATGACCCTGGCAAATCACCTCCTCGGTGAAGGCAAGTCCCAGTGGAATGGAGAGGTCTTTTGTAAATACACCCTGCCGGTCAGCATGCCTGTTCCAACAGTGGAGCCCCAAAGTGAATGACCGTTCTCATTAAACTCCCAATCAAAGGCAGGAATCAGAGACTTTCTGCCTCCCTCCTGGATCAATGCTCGCTCCTCTCCGCCTGCTCCATCTCTCTCATTGCCTTTGATGGCCCCATCCATCACCACCAGCAGGCACCGGCCTCTTTCTGGCTGCTCTGGACAGCGGCCCCTCACAGCTTCCTTGTGGACTTGGACACACGTGATCTTAACCAAAAGGCCAAGAAGTGATGATTTGGCCACGCTGGCCTCAAGGTTGCTGCTTGACATCGCATCCAAATCCAAACTTCTAAAGGCAAAAACTCAGGGTGAGAGAAACACTTGGAATGACCGTCCAGACGGTGGAGTGTTTTAGAGATACCACTCGCAGACCAGTGCCCCCGGGTGTCTGAAATGGAGGCGAGGGAGACTGACAGCTGGGACGCTATCTTCTGAGAGCTAAAAAGATGATACCGAATCATAATTGTCATGGGGATTCATTCATTCATTCAACAAATCTTTTTTTAGGATATGCTGCAGGCACCATTCTAAGAACTGAGGCTATAATAGTGAGCAAACAGATACAAGTCCCCACAGTCATTGGAGAATGCAGAAAATAAAAACATAATACATGCTGTGTGAGGTGGTAAGTACTATGAAGAAAGAAGCAGAGTTGGAGGTTGGGAGTGTCAGGGAAATTGTGAATTTAGGAAGACTGAAGAAGGCTTCATGAAAAGCAGTATTTCAATAAAGACTGAAGGAGATAAGGGAGCAAGCTATGTGGATAGCTGGAGGGAGAATGGTCCAGAAGAGGAGCGATAAGTGCAAAGGCCCTGGGGTGTGGTGCATGAGATGTTTGAGGAATGTCAAGAAGTCCCTTGGGTCTGGAGCAGAGTGACCAGGGGCTTGGGGCAGATATTATGTAGAATCTTGTAGGCTATTGAATACATCGACCTTTCTTTTTCCAGGAAAGTGGAACATTACTAGATTTAGAGCAGAGCTAGATGTGATACGATTTATCTTTTAACTGGGGGAAAGAGTAGATGCAGAGACCCCAGATGGATGCTATCATCGTAATCCAGGTGAGAGATGGCGATAGCACAGGCCAGAGTGGTGCAATGGAGGGTGTAAGAAGTGGTCTGAGTTGAGACAGATTTTGGAGGAGTTGATGGATTGGATGTGTGTGTGAGTGTAAGAGAAGAGTCAGGATGCTTTTCAAGTTTTGACCTAAATAACTGCAAAGATGATGATGGTGGTGATTGCGATGGTGGTGATGGTAACGGTGGTGATGGTAACGGTGGTGGTGATGGTGGTGGTGAGGGTAATGATGATGGTGATGGTGATAATTGTGACGATGGTAGTGGTGGTGATGATGATTATAAAGATGGTGGTGGTGGCAATGATGGTGATGATGGTATTGGTGATAATGGTGGTGGTGGTGATGGTGGTGGTGATGATGATGATAAGAATGGTGGTGGTGATGATCATGATGGTGATGGTAATGACGTTAGCAATGAAAACAAAATAATAACATTTATTTATCACTTACTATATCATACACGGTGCTAAGTGTTCCGTGCATTTATTATCTTTAGTAATCTTTAGAAAAACTCTTGAGTGATCTAATATCACAGGCAAGGAGTGTTACAAGGAAATGGGAGGGCAGAGTGGCTAGGCTGAGACCCAATTCAGACTGACTCCTAGGTTCACTCTCCAACTATTTAAATTGGTTTGCTGGCCTGAAAAATGTTCCTTTTCCTTGAAACAAGGTGAAGGGGGTGCATTTCCTACCTCCCCTGCTCCGAATGGTTGCCATCAGAGCTGACACAAGCCCTCTCTGTGATTTACAGCCTTATTCTCCAGCTTCTGTCTAATTTTCAAACTGGGTTTACCTCTGGGGCTCTGGAATCTTGAATTCCAAATGCTTGACAAGGAGCTGAAGTCTCATGATCTGAGTGCAGGAGTGCACGGAGGGCACTAGAGACAGAGGGAACCACAAGTGCAAAGTCCCTGAGCCAGGATGACCTTCTGTGGCCACCACGGATGGCTGAGGCTTGAGCATGGTGTTCCAGTGGAATGAGAAGCAGGCCTACGCTGGGTTAAAGAGAAGACTTTGTAGCCACGTGGAAGAGTTTGGGGGTTAAGAGAATCATTGAGGGTTTTAATCAGTGAGTAACCCAATCAGATTTGCATTGGACATTTTTCTTCTGGATGCACCGTGGAGAGCCAGTGGGAGAGGCAGGGAGAGCGTCCGGAGGCCACTGCGGGCTTCACCTGGGGAAGGACGAGGGCGGAGCTGAGGCAGCTGCAGAGGGCCTGGGAGCACTGCGGGCTGCACAGGAATGTAGGAGGTGGCATCCACAGGATCCGATGGAAGAATAGAGAAGAATGGAGAATGACCTTGAGTTCTGGCTTTGACGTTGAGTGTGTGGCGGTCCTGTTGGTGAAGGGAGGATGACAGGAACCGCAAGTGGTTGGGATCAAATCCAAGATGCTGAGGTCTGTTTTGGACACAGGTGGCATTTGAGCTGTACAAAGCATACACGAGAGGAAAGGTCCCCCCTGGGTTCCCCACTCCAAGCACTGGCTTTGGGGCCTGGAGTCTTCAGAGAGATGAGACTGGGGCAGGAGTCAAGGATTTGAGAGACGCCCTTAGAAAGATGCTTTCATAATGTTTTTCCACAAATGACTGATTTTTTCCAAAGGTCACTTTAGAAGGCCCACCAGTTTTCGAGGACTCATTTTGAATTAAACTGTGTATTGGCAGAGCCAATGATTCAAATGTAATGAGTTTGAGTGTTTCTTTTAGATAACAAAACCTCTGTTGGTGCTCCAACAGAGGTTCCTGCTTTGAAATACCCACTGGTGGGAAGTATTAAAATACTTTAAGGTTGTTAGCCAATGGGGTTGAAGAATATGAAACCGATGGGCTTCTTCCTGTAGCCCCGGGTTCAGTATCAATCTCTAAGTGATAAGACTTGAAGAACCAGGAGTTTGCTGCACTGGGCATAGGTTTGCATTTTCATGGGGACGGGACCTATGTTTTTGGAAGGATAAACATGTGTGAAGCTATGTGTTGTGCTGCAAAGTGTGTGTCTCCCATCCATCAGGAATACAGGATTCAGAGACTAGAACACAGCCGAGAGAGAGAGAGAAGATGGTTTGGGTATTTGACTCATGCAAACCATTAATCTACAATCCCACAGCAAGCAGGGTAGGGCGGCAGGGCTCTGGAGTCTTCCCAGTGAAAGGAACCATGAAACAGACTCATGAGTGGCGGTCCCAAGTCCTGGTGCAGTAGGAAATGTGTAGCACTGGACAGATAAGTCATCCAGCAAAGTGAAAGGCCTCCCTTCTCAGGGGCTTGTGTGAAGAAGACAGTGCAGACCAGATCTCTCCTACAAGGCTTTGGTCAAGGGATTTTGCTCAATGAAGTAAAAAAGCAGGCCCACCTCTGGTGCTTATGTTGAAGATGGCCATTAACAGCCGGAGGTGGCGGTAAGTCTGAGGCTGGGGACTACGTCGATGGGATTTATGCCAGGTGCGTGCTCCGTACTGTGTGGCAGCAAACATGAGCCAATCACGTATTTGTCCTGGAAACTGTCAGTATTAAGAGCACAAAGAGAAGGAGACTCATGTCACCCTGAAGCGGCTGTACAACCCAGTTGGGGCAGGCCCTGGGACGCAGGAGGGCTGAGTTGGATGGATTCAAGTGGCGTGGCTCAGAGAGACTGTATCAAATGAGAAGAAGCAAGGCTCGAGGAATGGGCTTCAGAAGGCTGGACTTTCCAGCAGGGGATGTAAACTCAAATGCTCTGGGGGTGAGGCTGAGGGTGTGGCTATTTGGGTTGGCTGGATAAGACTGTGGGGCCCTGACAAGCACGTTTTTTGACCCAAGGGAAAATCCTAACTCAGTTCTGATTGTCATTCATGTTTCCAGATCTTTTGATTGTTCAAGAGCTGCTATAAATTCCATTTTAATTGTGACATACTCCAGAACTGGGGATTGAACCCAGGGGCATTCTACCTCTGAGCTACACCCACAGTCCTATTTTTTATTCTTTATTTTTGAAACAGGGTCTCACTAAGTTGTGGAGGGCCTCACTAAGTAGCTGAGGCTGGCCAAGAACCCAGATTCTCTGGTCTCAGCCTCTCAAGTACTGGGATTACAAGCATGTACCACTACACTTGGCTATGCTCCAGTTTTTAAAATACCATGTAGGCTACATAATCTATCTTTGGTCCATGGCTTCCTGCTACATCCTTGATTTCTGGGTTAAGGGAAAAGGGAGGAGCCACCCAGAAAAACTGGGAAGTGGGAGCCAGAGACATCAGAGGGGACCAGAAGAGGATGCGCTCAGAAGCAAGGTGGCCAAGGGCCTCAGGACGGGATGCCTCGGTGAGGCATGGCGAGTGCCTTTGGATTTGGGAACTCACTATCCTTCAAAAGTTGGCCTGAGCCAGACACTCAAGAAAGTCAACCTGGTGGAGAAAACAGTTCTTGACACTTCTGTCCCGAAGAGAAATCTTTTCCCGGAAGTCCTTGTGCTAAAGAGCTTACACCAGGTTGCCTCTCCACCAAGCCATTGTTTTGACTGACGGGCATTTCAAGGCTTCTACGGCAAAAAGCAGGTGCGGTGTGACTCAGGCAGACAGCGGTGGGGTCCCTGGAGCCCTGTTTATTTTCTCTCTGTGCACACAGCCAGACTACAGTTCCCAGCTTCCCTTGCAGATAACTATGGCCACGAGATAGAGGAATGTGGGTAGAAATGATACACCCAGAGTTACCACACTTTGATCTGCCTGTCAGTACATGAGAATATATTTAATATATGAGAATCTTGTTAAAATGAAGACTCTGCTTCAGTAGGTCTGGAACAAGGCGTGGGATTCTGCCCTTCCTCTCTCTCTTCCTCCCTCCCTCCCTTCCTCCTTCTCTTCCTATTTATTTATTTCATGGTTTCATGGTACTGGAGATTGAACCCAGAGGAGTTCTACCTCTAAGCTGCACCCCTAGCCCTATTTTATTTTTTATTTTGAAACAGGGTCTTGCTAATTTGCTGAGAGTCTCACCAAGTTGCTGCAGCTGGCCTCTAACATGTGATCCTCCTGTCTCAGCCTCCCAAGTACTGGGATTACAGGCATGTACCACTATACCTGACTTTGGGATTCTGCATTTATTTTTATTTATTTTTTTGGTGCTGTCAATTGAACGCCAGGGCATTCTACCTCTGAGTTACACCTCTAGCCCTATTTTTTTTTTAAATGGCCTCATTAAGTTGCAGAGGGCCTCACTAAGTTGCTGAGGCTGGTCTCTAATCTGTGATCCTCCTGTCTTAGCCTCCCAAGTACTGAAATTACAAGCATGCATCACCGCACCTGGCTGGGCTTCTGCATTTCTAATGGGCTCCTATGTGTTGCTGACATTGCTGGCTGGTGGCCCACACTTTGAGTAGCACAGGTGTATGCTTGGCCCAGAGGCATGTCTTTTGCCCCCACAGTTGGGAGACCCATTTCTGAGGACAGAAGCCTAGACCATTACTTTCCCACCTCGGGGCACCCAAAGTATAGGGTTTTAGACTATTTAATGGTATGCATTGTGTTTTTAAAGGATTTTTCATGCCTTGCAACATTCCTGGCTTAAACTGTAAAGTCCTTGAGAGAACTAACCAAGGTCCCCTCTTCTCTGAGGTTCCCACACAGCCTGACACTGAGCGGCACTGAGTGAATAAAAACCCAAAGACAATCACTCCTGCCGTTTAGTCCCTGCTTGGGGCTGGTGACCGCAGATGACAGCCTGCTTTCGCACCACAAGGACCCGTGGAGGAGAACTGACCAACCTGGGGTGGGTGAGAAAGCCAGCCGTGGTAGTGACTATGGAACCAATACCTTCTTCAGCTTCCTAGCACCGTGCGCAGCACATGATTGAACTCAATTCCACAGTCATCCTACAAGCTTTCTAAGGTCAGGAAATGCCCCATGGTGCAGCCTCCTTAAGGGAAGCTCAGAGTCCTCAAGGTCATTTGCCGGAGGTCACCGGGCTGGTAAGTGGCAGAATCCAGGATTAGAATGTAGGACTGTGAACCTTAAAAGCTAACCATCACTGTGCACTGCCCTGGTGGGAATGGACATAGAGGGTTTCTGTAAAGAGTTACAGTTAGAGAGGGATGAGGAAGACAAGGGGCTATCCCAGAACAGTAGTAAAGAAAGGGATGGAAACCTAGGAGGGAAGGTGCCCCACCCTGCCTGCTCTGCTCATCTGGGGAACCTGGGGGCTGGTCAGGCCTGGCATCTCTTGGAAACAGCCAGCTGTTTTCCAGGAGCAGCATGGAAGGCCGGTCTGACTCCAGTGTTCGCACACACCTGCTGTCTGCATCCTCCAAATCCTTCCACGTGTGCAAAGTGTTCTGCAGCCCTCCCTGCACTGTGGGACCCTGGCCTAGTCACTTGGCCTCCCCGAGTTTCTGTATTTTCAGCATCACGAGGAAGCGGCAGTGAAACCCCCAAATCCCTCTCACTCTGTCCCCCAGACCCAGCTTGGTGCCAATGGCTCAAGAAGAAGAAGCCTGTTCCTCCCCCCACCCCCACCTCCATATCTGCTGGCACAGAGAACGCCAGCCCAAAGAACAAAGACAGCAGAAGTGGAGGTCTAGAAGAAGCCCCTTTCTCGAGAGCTTATGCACACCCGCCACCATTCACTGATGTCCGGCATATGATTCCAAGGAGTCAGCACATCTCACCTAGTCTTCACACTAATCCAGCGTGGGCATGATGTTTGTGCCCATTTTACAGAGGAGAAAACCGAGTCTCAGAGTTACAGGCACCTGAAGGTGAAGCCTGGCTCCTCCCTTCACTGGGACACAGCAGCCACAAGTAAATCCAAGTGCTAGATGGTGTCCTGTAATTTGCTAAACCTCCCTGGACCTCAGTAACTCCGTATTCTCACCTGGAAACTGGAGATGATGTCGTGTGTGTGTGTGTGTGTGTGTGTGTGTGTGTGTGTGTGTGTGATATTTTTAAACCTTAATAATGTATTCTTGTGCATTTAGCAATATAGACTCCTCTGCCTGTAAGCCGGCAGGCGTTACCCCATGCACGGCTCACCACCCAGGAGCAAGTGGGCAGGAAACTCACGGAATAGCACCATGAGGAAGCGGGTCTGGTTCAGCATGTAGTCCAGGCCGGTGGGGGTCAGCACCAGCAGGTTCTTTTCCACCCGGATGTACACGGGCTGGGTGATGTTCATGGGAAGGTTGTCATCCTCGTCCAGTGAGCTGTGGACAGCAGAGACGCAAGCGGCCACCAGCAGCAGGGGCGTCCAGAGCAGCCCCATGGCTGTCCTGCAGGGGCGGGCGGGGGAGGGAACAGAGAGTCCTTATCGACACAGGTGGTGAGCCCCACGTCATAGAAGTCCAGTCCCCTCCTTCTCTGGTGGGGATATGGCCTGAGAATCGTGTGCTGCCTCCCAGCCACAGCGCAGCCCAGGCGGCAGGCAGGGTGTAGGACGCCTGGGTCCCAGGGTGACTGCATGGGGGAGACGCAGGGCAGCTGGCTCCACTCAGAGCCCCAGGGGCCTTCCAGTCACCAGGGGAGAGCTTGCAGGGATGAGGTCCCAATCCTCAGAGTCCCAGGGTGAGCTCTGGACCTCAGAGATGACTAGTCCAATCCCCCAACACAGCCTTCCAGGACCCCTCTGCTAACAACGCCAGCTCCTACTTGAATGTCCC
Source organism: Graphiurus murinus (assembly GCA_004027655.1). Taxonomy (NCBI): domain Eukaryota; kingdom Metazoa; phylum Chordata; class Mammalia; order Rodentia; family Gliridae; genus Graphiurus; species Graphiurus murinus. Next base: position 2,696 of record PVLC010015456.1, on the reverse strand, counting down.
TGTGGTGGGAAGCTCACTACCTTGCAGTATGTTCCTTTTGGTTTTGAAACGTTCTTAAGTGTGTGTATGTGTGTATAGTCATAACCATGCCAGGCAAAGTGGCTCATGCTTATAATCCCTGAGATTCAGGATTGCAAGTTTGAGGCCAGCCTGGCAACTTAGCAAGATCCTGTCTCAAAAAAGTGAAAAAGGCTTGGAATGTAGTTCAGTGGTAGAGCATTTGTCTAGCATGTGCTAGGCCCTAGGTTCTATCCCCAGTACCATAAAAAATAAATAAATAAAGATAATAAAGCCACAATCACAATATGCACTTATGAAAGCTCCAGATAATACAATAAAAATATGTCAAGTAGAAAATAAAAATCTCTCCTGTAATTCCACCAACTTGGAAAACTGTTAGTTTAAGAATGAATTCTTACAGATGCTGAAAGAGCCTATACACCTTTGAATGCACATTTTTAAACATAAATGGAATCAGACTACATATATTATTTGGTGCTTAATTCTCTTTTCCTCTGAATTCATATTAAAATCCCCTGGGGAATGTGGTGGGGGGTACTGGGGATTGAACCCAGAGTCTACCTTTCAGCTACACCCCCAGCCCAATTTTATTTTTTATTTAGAAACAGAATATCACTAGGTTGATGGGAGTCTTACTACTTGCTGAGGCCATCCTTGAACCTGGGATCCTCCTGTCTCAGCCTCCTGAGTACTGGGATTACTCCCCAGGGGAATTTTAAGGGCACAACTGAGGCTCAGTCTCACCCCAAATCAAATTAATTCAGAATTGCACAAGGTAGAGCCCAAATATCTATACATTTCAAAAGTTTCCAAGATGAACCTTTCATTGTTGTTGTTTTATTTTAACATTTTACTTCGGAAAATTTTGAACACACAAAAATAGACTGGTCTGATGCACCCCCAACATGCCCATCCCTCGACTTTATTTACTGTCATGACCATTCATTTGTATTCTCGTGAACTCTCTGCCCTGGATCATTTTGAAGCCAGTCTCAGGCACTTTATATTTCACTCATAAATATTTCGTTATGAATCCCTAAATAATAAGCACTTAAAAAAAAAAGATCACATAACCATAGTACTATTATCACACTTAATTAAATAAATGATAACATATCATCAACTACCTTGATTGTTTCATAAATTTTACGTGTCTTTGAGTTGGGATCCAAATGGGATCCTTGTATTGTCACTGATTCTCATGTCTCTGGAGTCTCTTCCAGATAATTCTATAGCTCTGTTGTAGCTGGAGAAGAACCCAATGGTCAGATGAAATCAACAAAGGCGAGTGGAGGGAAGGGGAAGGGCAGGGTGGAAGCCTGTCTTTCTGGAATGCTGAGTGGTGTCTATGCCTCAAATCTGTGCTCAGCCATTACTGCTGACCTGGCCTTAAAGGTCCCTAAAGATATACGCAGGGTGACTATGATGAAAATTTTGTTTTTAGAACAAGTTTACTTGTGTGTTCAATTGTTCATTGGTTCACTCATTTGCAAGGGAAACTGACATACAAAACTCCTTTACCTTCCTGGAGACATCAAAGCACTAGGGTGTTAGTTCTTCGTCTACAGAAAATGACTAGAACAATCCTTCCTTACTTATGTAAACAGAAGGCGCTGAGGACCACCAGAACCTTCCTGGGCTTGACACTGGCAGCCCCTTCCTATCGCCTTGGTACCCAGAATCTCTTGCCTGGAAGGAGGGAGCCCGATTTGCCAAAGTGCCAAGGGGCTCTCGGAGAAGAAATCTTGAAATTCAAAAAGGTTGTGAGACCCTCTCCGAGGAGTCTGAATGTCAGTCTCTGGAGGAGAGGGGAGCCTGGGTTGGTGACCCTGAGTGGGCTGCAGAACCTTGAGGAAAGGCTGCTGGCCAGCTCAGGCCGGGAGAATAACTGAGCATCTGTACTGGAGCCAGGTGGGGGGGGGGGGTGGCCTCGCCTCACACTCGCCCCTCCCAGGCCTGTGACAGTGTTCCCAGGGATTCCTGACCCATTGGTGGGGAAGGGGCAGCAGAAGGTTCCAGGTTCCTGCTAACCTGGGCAGGTCAGCTCTTGAGCCTAGAAGGCTGCCAGTGCCCCAGGTCTTATAGCATGGAGATCAGGCCCCACTGGCTGGGGAGGAGAGCCCTCCACCATCAGACTTGTGCTGCTCCAGCCTTCCCTGTGTCTCTCTCATTCATTCATTCATTCATTCATTCATTCATTCATTCACCAACCAAGCATTTTCAAGATCTTGAAATGTGTTACATACCTTTCTAGGGGCCAGAGACATAGAAATTAGCAAAATGGACATCTTGGTAGTGTGAAACACAGCACACGAGATAAATGGATATAATAAACAGTATATCAGATGTTGATAAGTGCTGGTGGGGGGATAGAGTCAATAAGGGAAGATTCAAAATGATAGGGATGGGGAGTGTTGACATTCAACAGGTGATAGTGAAAACTTCACTCCAAAGGGGCGATTTGACATAATTTTGTTTTTCTTTCTGTCTAGGTACAACTCCATTGTGTGTGTATCCCATAATTTCATCATCCATTCATTGGTTGATGGACCCCCTAGGCTGGTTCCATAATTTGGCTATCGTGAATTGTGCTGCTATAAACATGGATATGCATGTATCCTGGCTTTAATTCCTTTGGAAAGATATCCAAGAGTGGTATTTGCAGGAAAATGGAT
>PVLC010015455.1:0-37389 GCA_004027655.1 Graphiurus murinus | reverse complement strand
GTATGAAAATGCTTGTTAAATGAGATTATGCATATAAAGTCCTTAGAAAAAATGCCTGGTACATAGTTCACACTTGATCAACTATTATTTTTTATCATTGTTAGTCATGCACTCGACTTTTTTTTTTAACATCCAAGAAGTATGAATGATAGCACTCATACGCATGGATCTTCAATCTTGAAGGACAACAGCATATCTATTTGTGAAATAATCTAAAGCACTGTAATGGGTGTCATTAAATCGTGCCTACCTGAGGCAGTATAAATCATTCGGGTAAATGAACCAATTAAAAACCAATTACCAACACTGTCTGACAATGGAAGATTGAGGAATGGAAGGAAAGGCTGATATAGGCTCGGTGATGCTGGTAGGAAGGCTCTACCCCTGAGGTTCCAGGGAACAGATTTTACAAGATGGTTAGATCGTGGTTGTTCTTCTCAGAGGCATGAAATACTATATTTCTTGTAAAAACTGAGACTTTGTATCTTGATACACAATAAACTGCATTGAGCAAATGATTCTATTTATGATGGCTCTTCATTTGATATTTTATTCATGTTTTAAATTTATGTGGAGCAAATAGTTTTCCTTTGCAAACTATCTGAATTTGGGTCTCTGATTTAAGATTCTTCATATCATTAGAAGCCATAAAATTATGACTCTGTTTTCAAGGTAAGAAAGTTTGGTTGAATCAGATGGATAGTCTTAATGTAAGGGGAAATCACCAATTCAGTGACAAATTTATTTGATACATTTGAGGGAAAGTTGAACAGTTGAAAGTTGGTGTGGTTATTTTACAATAGGCCACAAATTCATTGATTCAAATGGATTTTCATTTCTCATGCATATGTTGGCTATTTGCAGTGACATTAAATACATTAATATTGCAGCAACTAATGTATGTAGAAATCATCTTTGTTATTATCCAGGTCAATATTTTCCCTTTTAAAAATAAAATGTGGTGCTTTACTACTGATACATAGTTCAAAGCATCGTCTTATTCCATCTGTGCTGCTGTAATGAAATATCTGAGGCTGGGTAATTCATAAATAATAGATTCTGATAGTTCTGGAGCCTGGAAGTCCAAGGTCAAGGTACTGGGAGGTTTGGTGTCTGAGCTCTGCTTCCAAGATGGTACTTTGAAAGTTCAATCCTCCTGGAGGGTACAAATGCTGAGTCCTTGTATGGTGGAAGAGATGGAAAGGCAAAAAGGTGCCAGGTACCTCTGGCCCTCTTAAAAGAGCACTAATCCACTTATGAGGTGGAGTCCTCAAGACATGATCATCTCCCAAACACCATACTTCTTACTACTGTTGTGCTGAGAATTAAGTTTCAACGAGAATTTAGGAAAGAACACAAACATGCAAATGAATAAGGACCTATGCTTCTATCTGCATGTCTATTTTTTATGTCCAGAAAATCTACCACAATGAAATACAAAAACATTCTTTGTTGTTTTCTCCTGTATTGATTTTCTGCACTCTATCAAATTGGCTCCTTAACATGCATGTATTGCCTTTCCAAGCTGTATTTTTGAACATCCTATTAATGACAAACTTTCCTCTCAGCAGTGGCTTTCAAAAAAAAAATGTGGTCCTGGGGATTGAGCCAAGGGGCAAGGGGCATTCTACCTCTGAGATACACTCCCAGCTTTATTTAAAAAAAAAAAATTTAGCCAGGCGAGGCCAGCCTCAGCTACTTAGTGAGGCCCTCCGGAACTTAGTGAGACCCTGTTTCAAAAATAAAGAATAAAAAAAATATGACTAGGGGTGTAGCTCAGAGGTAGAATGCCCCTGTGTTCAATCCCCAGTACCAGAAAAAAAAAATTAAACAGGGTCTTGCTAAGTTGCTGAGGCTGGCCTAGAACCTGCAATCCTGGATTACAAGCATGCACTACCATGCCCAGTTCAGGCAGTGGCTCACAACTTTTAACCCACATTAAAATCACGTGTCTTGCCATCTAATGATTTATCTTTATTTGTCTTACCCATCTCCTCAAAGATTCTAATGTACTGGTTCTGAGCTGTGGCCCAGGCATGCACACTTTAGCAATCACTCTAAATGATGTTGTTGCAGGTCTCTGGTAGATGCATATTGAGAAATATTGCCCCTAATGAATCCCATCCTAGCTTTTTTTCCCCATTAAATTAAAAAAATCTAGGTATATATATTATCTCTTGCCAGATGATTGCATGAACTGCCTTGGGTCTCTGCCAGTCAAAAGACCATCACCAGATGTGGACCCTCAACCTTCAACAAGAACTATGAACCAAAGTAAACCTCTTTTCTTTTAACTTACTCAGTTTGTGTGTCACTAGCAAGACAAAATGGACTAATACACTCACTCCTTATCCATTCTTGTTCTGTGATCTCCCAAGGTTTGTCACTTCTGAATGAATGTAAAAGTAGGAATGAAGAGAGAGATAGAGATAGAGATAGAGATAGAGATAGAGATAGAGATAGAGATAGAGATAGAGATAGAGATAGAGATGAGAGAGTGAGCAAGCAAATAATGGTGAAGTGACCATTTTCATCCATGAAGACTGGAGTGGATAGAGTGCTTTTGGTACAGCCCATCATTCAGGAGGGAGATGATGCAGAAGTACAAGCATCTTTCTACCATTTAAATAAGCTGGATTTATTTCATAAGGTGCCTACTCTCCAAAGTCTGGATGGGTATTTCTCCATAATTCTGGCAGTAGTTTGTTAATCAGTTTTAGTTTTCATGGCAGAGAGTTCCATTGTTTGCTGGTCTTCCTGGATACTTGGGTCCAGAGAAGGCTGCACTGAAGAGTGTCAGTTAAATGCCATTTTATGGAGGAAATTTCTTGAAAGATGATCAGATAGAAACTCAGAAGTAAGAGGAAAAGAAAGCAAGAAAGAAGTATGGATGGATTCTGTACCTCCTGTGAAATTCTTCTTGACTAATACATATTTTTGTAGTGTGAGTTACATGTTTTTGGAATTTCATAGTTAATTAAATATATCAAATCTAAGTGCTCATATATTTGACTGTGAGCTGGCCACGGTGTTTTTTTTTTAAGTAGGAATCCTATAACCCTACTTAAGATTCTCTGAATCACTGTTTTAAAATGTATTCCACATTTCCCCCTCAACATTTTTTATTAGTAATTTTCATTGTCTTCATTAGCTCCTCCTTATTTAAATTTTTCTTCTTCATTCTTTTTAAAAGACATTTTTAAAATGAGCTCAATATATCAGCCTTCTTAGTGTAATAATTAATTCTTTGCTTTCTCTCATTTATTAGTTGCTCTATTTTTCTTCTGTTTCTGTCTTCTCCTTAATATATCTGTTAACCCTTTTAAATTCTTTCCCTTTTTATGATATATCAAGTCAGAGTTTTTATGTGTTTATTTCTATTTGATTGGTTTTGTTCTTCTATTTATAAATATTATTCTTTTTCTTTGAAGGGGGATGAATGGGAATATATGGTAAAATATGGTAAAATTGATTACTGTATTCGTATTTGGCTTTCCTATTATTTTTCACAGTGTTTAATGCCTCCTATTATAAAGGTGGTTCTTCAATTCCTTTTACTCTGTGATTTTTCTCAGAGACCTTCAGGATGCCTCAGGACACCAATTAACCCTATCTATAACTACAGAAAAGAGACTCGTTGATATATTAAGAAAGGTTAAGTATTAATTAAAGATAATGTTCTTTTCTTAAAGAAAACCTGTCTCTTCATTCCCATCCCAATATATAACTTTACATTTGTTCTTTACTTGTTAGGGCCTTAATTTAATCTTAGAAGACTTAGAGGATAACACAAACCTTTTCAAGTATGCACAGTAATACAAGTGAATGGAAAATTCTGTGAAATGGGGGCTTATAGAAGATCTGCTTTGCATCATTTTAAATAAGATCGTGCACTTTTCGTTTGCAAATACATCTTTAAACTAGTTGAAATATGTTCTTGGACATGGAGTCACTAGTTCCTGTGAGATCAGAGTAACACTAGGGGGCAGCATGGTATAGTAGAATGAGCACTGAGCTTAGAGTCAGGGCGCCTGGGTTCCAGTCTGGACTTGCCCATCGACAAAGTGAAAGGGTATAGCCCAAAGAACATTGCTTTTTTACTCTGATTTTTTTCTTTCATCTCTAAAATGGAGGATATTGACTACAAAATCCAAAGGGGTTCTTCAAACTCTATATATCTCTGTCTACTTTGCTTGGTTTTAATACATAATTTTTGCAGAGGTGGAATTAAAGCCAAGTCTAAATTCACAACATTTTGATTTAAATGAAACCCACGTGTTTTCCTCCTTTGTAATTTGTGAGAGAGCCCCAAATTGCAGTACCCTCCCCCCACCAAAGGGGGGATATTGTGGCAGCTGAGCTGGCTGTCAGTCAAGGAGAATTGAGTGAAAAGGCCACAGTACCAACTGCAGTTATTAGATGATTATAGAAAGTAGTTTTGAAGAAGCTATGCCTTAGCAGTAGCCCAGCCATGCAGTTGGCTGAAGGAGCAATTGTGAACTCTTCATCTTCCAAGGTGCTTGCAGGCTGTTGACAAGGCACATAGGAACCATCTGAAAGAGAACCCCATGGGAAGTGATCATCGTTAACCAGCACAGTCTACCCAAACCCTGGGGATGCTGACCTGATAAAAGCTAATTTGAGAACCAAAACCAGTGACGGGAGCTTCTTTGGGAAACTCCCTTTACCCTGTATATTTAGACTGAGTGTCGTACAGTGGAGAACATTTCAAAGTTTCTGGTCTGCTCCATCATTGGCATATAATACTTTTATGTGGGCAGTCCTTTGTTGAGAGAAGCAACTGAATTTGATTTCTAACAAAGGTGGTGATCGTAGTCTTCACCATTGATTATAGTTGATTATATCAGAGGTTGATCATCAACTCAATGAGAGTCAATCTATAGAATAAGTAGGGGCTTAGGAGATGGCTGATATTAAGTCACTTCCAAGAAGAGATGCAGGTAAATTGGCCAAATGAATAAAAGGCCATTTCTTTGTAATTTGCACTAGAATTGTGAGAAAAACATCAACATATTAGCAGCAGGAACACAAGACCCACAGAACAAAGACAACATGCAGATGCTAGAAAGATGCCATTCTTAAAGATTAATTCTAAGTATGTACTATGAAGTAGAAAAAAATTACAGAGGAAAATTAAGAAACTTGGTTGGTAGGTGCAGAAGGAAAGATAGAAATCAGCTGAGAGACCACATTGTGACAGAATCATTAGTTATCGCTATTGAGCCTACAACAAGGTAATGCAGCTACTCGGTCAACTTTGGATTCTTCTGCTACCTAAAATCTGTTCTGATTTCAGAGTAAATTAACTAAGTACATTAGGCTTTTTACTTGAGTCCTTACAAAGACTGTGTGGCTAAGATTCCTGTTCCTGTCTTAATGATTTTCATGTACCTCTTAGAAATAAATTCCCCGTTAATCGAGCTAACAAAAGTAAATCTGTACCATGTAGCATGACTCTAAATTGATCTCATAAGGTGCAAAAGCAGGTTATACAAACCATGTGAAGCAACTAAAATTCAATGGGATAGCATTTTAAATGTCAGTTAGGGTCGTGTAGCATGAGAATTTACTTGTACAAATTTCTGTCAAGTTCAAAAGTCTTTAAGCTTTAAGTTTGGAAGCCTTGCTAAAAGCAAAGAAATACAAAATCTAATCATTAAACTGATGTGTTGATAATCATTTATTTTCTTTCACCTCCAAACCCATCTCTTTCCTGTGCTTTGTGATGATGAAACAGGACTGTTATCATTTTCACTTTGCCAACAGGCAAATTGCTAGGTATCATCAATAGAGGGCACTGGAAAGATACTGTAAGACTGTAATAGAGGAAGATACCTCCCTTTGGGCTTCTGGGCTTCCATTATTAGTATTCCATGCAAGAGCTCAGAGAGCTCCTGCAGAAGCAATCAAACTGTGCCCTCATGTCATAATGTCCTTACCAGTAGGCACCACTGAGCAGCTGACCACAACATCCAGCAACTGCCAGCCACTTCTGCAGGCTAGTTCCCATCCACATCCTCTGGGAATTTCTTTGCAACTGGAAGTCTATGTGATCACTCTATTGGAAGAAGTCTGAATCTCCGTTTTGGCTGCAGGGATCTTCTCATCCTTTACTTTGTTTTTATTTTATTTTTGCAAAATAAAGCATATATATATATGCTTTTTACTCAAGTAAAAAGCCTAATGTACTATATATATATATATATATATATATATATATATATATATATATATAGAGAGAGAGAGAGAGAGAGAGAGAGAGAGAGAGAGAGAGAGAGGGATAATTCATGTATCAATCAACTCACTCATTTAAAGTGTATAACCCAATGGTTCTTAGTACATTCACAGAGTAACACAACCCTCATTACAATTGATTTTAGAATATTTTCACATAAAAAATAAATTCTGTAACAATTAGTAGTCATTCACCCTTTCACTCTCCTGTCTTTCACCTACCCTTCATTCTCAAACTCCCAACCCCAGGAAAACATTTATCTATCTCCTTTCTCTATATAATTGCCTGTTCTGAATACATCTTAAAATATTTCTTCTATCAATCTTTGGTTGTATACCCTTTGACCAACACTTTCCATTCCTTTCATCTCTCATAACCACACACTTCTTGTAGCCACCATTCTACTCTCTACTTATTTGAGATAAAGTCCTTTAGATTCCATATATGAATGAGATCATGCCTTATTCATCTTTCTGTACCTGATTTTTTTGTTTGTTTATTTGTTTTTTCACTTAACCAATAACGAATTCTTTTCATTCAGGCCAAATAGTAACATTGGTTCCTGTCTCTTGATTAGACCTTAAATGGTGTGCCTGTGTACATTTTTGTAGATTTCTATAAATACTGCATCATAGGGTTTATAAACTGAATGAACATCTCTTGAGTAATAAAATTATTTACCCCCAAATATTAATAGGTTTCAGTATGTTGCAGGAGGATGGTCAACAAGAACCTAGTTAGCATCCTACTCAAGAGCTTAGACAATTGTCTCTATTAGTAAGCAGCCATCTTTTAATCCTAGGAAAATTTTTAATTAAGTTTAGAAAAAGTTGAATTCCAGGAAAACAGTGTTTGTGATGGAGATTTATGCACAGGAACTCTTTTGAGGAATATTCTCCCCAAAGAAAAAAGTTGATGTGTGAGGCATCTCAATAAAGGTTTCATAGTGTCTCAGAGGGAGCTCAGTAGCTGAGAAGGCAAGTACTCTTCTATCTTGATGATGTTTAAGGAAAGAGGATGTTCCTTTGCATCTCTAATCAACAAGTCATTTGATGTAGGCTGAGTCCAGGAAGGAAGATCGCCTAGAACACTGCATGGAAAAGCTCTTCAGCCTAGGAGAATTTCCAGAGAGTAGTGTAGATACAACCTTCCCATCATCTGACACACACCAGTTACCTAGAAAAATAGGTGCCATAGTTCTAAATGGGTTAAATAGTGCCACTTAACAAACATCCCCCCAAATTCAGTGGCTTAAGCCAAAGACAACATGGAATTTACTCACAAATTCATTTTGGACATGACTTGGTGGGGTAATTACATTCTCTTTCACTCAACCTCAGTTGCAATGATTCAGATACTGGGAGCAGAAATTATCTAAAGACTTGCTTACTCACATGTTTGGTGGTTAAAACTGTCATCTAAGACCTCAGCTTCTTAAACTTCTCCATGTGGCTCCAGCTTCCTCACCACATGGTGGCAACATCATTACCTCTGGATTTGGCAATGGTAAAATCTTGCCCAGATTTAAGAGGTAGGGAAATAGACTTTGTTGCTTTATTGAAGTTGTGACCATTTTTAAAAATACATCAGCCACAGCAATGCACCACAGAATCACTAAAATAGGAAATGAAAAACGTAGTGCAAATATTTTGTGAGGGAAAAATTTGTGTATGACTGGCATTTTATTTACTCTAAGAGAATTTGGCTTTAAAGTAAAGTCTTACAATTCCAATTTTAAATGTGTAATTGAGCAATTTGTTTAGAAAGGATTTTAAGTTGAAATATACTGTTTCTGGACAGAACCAGAACATTAAAAAAATGTAAATCTCATTATATTTTTAAATTTTATACTAACAAAATACTTCTAGTGCTTAAAAAGGCCTAGGTCTGCTTTATTAATTGAGTAAAATTATTTAATAAAAATATATAAATTTATATATGCCACTTAAAACATGTGAAAAGATATACATGCAAATGAAATCAAACATAATTCATTTTTTAAAAATTGATTAAAATCTGCCCAATCACAAATGCTATATTTAGATTCAGAGATTGAACTTAAAATTAGGAGAATATTGGAATTTTTTTGTGTGTGGTACTGGGGATTGAACTCAGGGGCGTTCTACCTCCGAGCTATACCCCCAGCCCTATTTTTTATTCTTTATTTTGAAACCGGGTCTCACTAAGTTGCGGAGTGCCTCACTAGGTAGCTGAGGCCTGCCGCGAACTGGATCCTCCGGTTTCAGCCTCCCAAATGCTGGAATTATAAGCGTGCGCCACCACGCCCGGAATACTGGAATTTTTTAATGTGTAACATTTTTGGTGACATAATGTTTCTTAATTCCCAAAATAAAATTCTAAGTAGTCTTTCTACATACAACAGCCAACTTCTGAATGTTGTTCTTTTCCCTCACCAAAAATCTCTCATAAATGTAGCCAAGAGGGTCAACTCGCTTATAGATATTGATCATAACACTCAAAATTAGAACACAAGTTTTGACCTTCATAGGTTTGAAGAAATTTAAAATTTCAACATAGATCAAGACAACTCTATGCACACTGTGATAAATTGAGGAAAATGTTGTGTAATCTCCCCACTGCCCACTAGTATCATCTTCTAAAGATACTCTTTCTCAGGAATCTAGAATGTGAGGCAGAGTTGTTTATTTATAAAGGCTGAGATTGAGCCAAGATTGAATTTGGCCATGACCAATGGACTTTTACCTCCTCTTTACAGCACATTTTAGAAACCATTGTTTGTTCTAGTAGGCAAAGTCATCCAGATTAAGGGCTCAAGGTGTCATTGTCAATTTTACTGTCAGTGATATACTAATTACTGAAGTAAAAAATTAAAAAAAAAATTTTGAGCTGAGAGAGTTCACATAGTCAACTCTGTAGGTTAGAGCTCATGTAACTAACTCTCTTTTAGAAATTTCCTGCTTTAAACTGTGCCTTGGAATTATAATATGTTCTAAAGATAACATAATTAAGCTTTCAATGTCTGTCTATTTTTTTCTGTAAATATTTCTTTTGTGTCACATGAACTTTACAGATAAATAGTATTATGTTAAATAAATTGACTTGAGATATAATTAAAGATTGGTAGTTTTCTATCCAGAAAAGATAAGAAGCATGTCAAAGTTGAGGGTCCAGCTTCTAGAATTCTCTTTCTACCCTGGCCAGATTGACAGAGTCTATGTTTGTGATTACATGATTTAAAAGTAGAAAGATCAGTTCAATACTAAATTTACATGTTTTAAGTTATCAGCAATTAATGTGATAAAATATCTTAAAACTGTTGTGATCCTAAGCTGAGAAGACTCTAACAAATTATTAAAATTCACCATTGTCATTTGTCAGAATGACCTATCTACTCTTACTCTTAAAGTATCAATGAAGGCTCAGTGTGTAATCTTCTTGATGAAGGATAGCAGGTTAATGCTATTCTAGTTAGGTCACATTATATTCATTTTATATTTGATTTTATAAGTTATTTCAACTTTTTGTCTAGTCTTTCTTATGTAAAGGAAATAATGGTTTTATTGTAGTGTATCTACTACTTTCAAACTTGTTTAAAGATGAAAGATATTAGAGGCCTGTTGCACTTGGGCTCTTTAGGAAGCAGCCTCTGAGATGAGGATTAAAGACTCTGGTTTTAGATATATCTGTGGTTGAAAAAAGAAGCCATGTGGAATTTATGGCAAGCCCCAGGAGGATAATGATAATATAGAGCCCTTGATTTCTGGATCATGATGTCTTTAGTGTAAATTTATACAGAACTAAAAAATAGCAGCAGGAATACTTCTGTGCCTCAATAGCGAATAGACATCTGACAATGGAGCGTGAATTGACCATATGGCCAGAGCTGACCATCACAAGGTGGGCTCCATTAGGTCACGCAAAGCCTAAGGCTCAGCAGACCCAGGAATCCATTGTAAGAGAGAAACAGTATATCCAGGGTCAAATAAGAGCAGGGTCTAAGGGCAGGCTTATGTCACCCACCACTGTTGTACTGTTGTCTCTGGTTCATACCTACTGCTCATACCAATGGCTGCAAAGAGGTCTATATTGACAAGCAGACAGAGGAAGAGAAAGATCATACTTGATTTATTAATGGCCTGCTAACTCATAGATTGCTGCTCAACTCAGGAGAGACCTTGAAAAACAATGGTGAAAAGAACTTCTCCCAAAGGAAAGAGTTTTGGGCATGATGTACCAGATTATTCACTTAGTATGGTAAATGAAGTGTTATAGTTGAGAATATATGTAGACTTACAGGGTGTAGTGGCTACCTTTTCTGGTTTCTCAGGGATATGTAAGAAGAAACATTAGAAGATTATGAATAGTCATTATAGGAAAGAATCGTGTAAATGATTGCATAGAGTGGATATATGTGTGAAGAGAATTCCAGTAAAATTCTTAAGATTAGTGTGCATTTTGTGTCTTCATTTCTTTATCTTTCATGTTGTCCTAAATGATTTCACTTGGGATTTCATCTTCACAATGTCAAAGTCACCAGTGGTCTCTGTCCTGCCTAATCCAAAGTCTATTCTCAGTCTTTACTTACTTGATCCCAACATTTGCCATTAATGATATGTAGAACATGAGACAAGAGACAGCTTCAGGAGCTCATAAACAACTTGTTCAGACATGCCAATTGTATCAGCATGGAACATAAACAACCTCAGAAACTCATAAAGCAACTTGTTTGAACATGCCAGCGTATGACTCAGACCAACATGCCTGTGCTGCAGTTGATAGTGGACCCTGGGTTCATAAATCTCTTCCTGTGTCTGATGGGCTTACATCATCAATTCATTTGTGGTTATCGACAAGTATGTAGTAAGGTTTGATAAGCCTGCCAAGGACATATGGCACTGCTACAAAAACTCTATAAAAAGAGCAACTTTTCCCATGAGCAGCATGCTGAGCTTACATCACAAGGAGTCTACCCTGCTTATGACTCCTATGCAGTTACTTTGCTTTGGCCCTGCTCTTTACTGATCCAGGATCAGTATGATTGCAGCCTTCTCAGCACTAAAAGCAACTTCAGAATCTCCTCTTCCATTCCTGGATTTGGCTCATTATATCCCCTCTCCCCAGCTTATTTCTAGCCTGTTATTTGCTAATTATTTGAAGTGCTTAAATGATAGAATTTGTATGTTGTCTGGAATACTTGTTCAACCTAAATTGTTAGAATTATTAGGGCGAGATGTGTCATTTGATGTTCGTTCATAGCTAATTGACCTTGGCAAAGTAGCCACCCAGCATCTGAAACTAGCTTCACTTTACTTAGAGGATTTCCTGTGTGTTATAACTTTTGAATAAACTTTGTGAGATTGTGGAAGGACACAAATCATGTGTGACTTGACTTATTGGCTTAGGATCTTGAGGCCCATTGCTCATGACAAATGATTGCTTCTTTATTTTTCTAAGAAGTAATAGTTTCCTGCTTTTTCCTTTACCACATGGAATTCTTAGTTTCAGACTTCTTTTATTTTCATTTTGTCCTTTAAGTGTTGAAATATCCCAAGTTCTAAATCCTTGTCTGCCTTCTCTTATCTATGTGTATCCACTCACAAGCTGATATGAAATAGTCTTATGACTTCCAGTGCCACCTGTGGGCTCAACTCCTTCCTGAGTTTCAGACTGGTATATTCAACCACCTCCATGACATCTATGCTTGGATGAATAATGAGTATACCTAACTTAATATATCTAACTCAGAATTATAGATTCCCCTCCAAAACCTCCTTCTCCATAGAGTCACCCTTGCCTTCATTCCATGATGCGTTACATCTGCTCTAGTAGCATCAGATCTGACATCTATGCTCAAAAAATTACTATTTTGAAATAAATTTACTAAATTACTAAACTTGACCCCTTCTCATAATCCTATGTAATCTCTCTAGGATAAACCTCCTCACTATCAAACTGAAACCCAGAGTTCAATTCTTTTTCTACTAGTGATTTCTTAGCAAAGCCAAGTGATTTTTTTTCTTAAAGTAACTGAAGTCATATAGAACTGAAATCATATATAGCTCAAAGACCACCAATGGTTTCTAACTCCATTCAAAATGGAAATCCAAACTCCTTGCCATGGGCAAAAATGGTTTCCCTGATTTGTTCCTGTCTCTGTCTTAAACCCCTTCCTGCAGCCTATTCTCTTCTTTGACCAGTAGACATTTTCACCCTAGGCCAAATCTGTGTCCATTCTTGCTTCAGGTACTTTGTCTTTGGCATTTCCTCTTGCAAAGATCCCCTTTCTCCAGATTCTTAAGTGGTTCTTTCCCTGAATTCATTCAAGTACCTGATCAAGTGTCACTTTAAAAAGTTCCTGCCTGAGCAGTTTAATTAAAATGCACACATGTTCACTTTCCCCCTGGCCCCTAATATTTTTCTTCCAAGAAGTTACTATCTGACATGTTAAAATATTTTCATTTGTGCTTGAAATACTAAGTAACCTAGTAAATAACTGTTGAATGAAAAATCAATTTTGTAATTCATTATCTCATCAACTTTGGAAGATAATACCTAATCTATTTTGCAGATTAGGCATGTGTCAGGAATTTTGTTACTTGGTGAAAATCACATAGTTTTATTATTCAATAGTCTTATATAATGGCTTAAATGGGCAATATCTTTCAGACTTTAGCCGGGGCAGGGAGCACAACTACTTGAAGAATATAATTGAAGAAAGCATCATGTTTTCTTCTTGAACTTGGCCTTTAGAAAATTACAGCCAGGTTTTTTACCGAAATCATTGTATTTTGTTGTTGATTCAGATGTCTTACATATTCATTCACATTTTTTCATACGTATCTATTAAAATATTCTTAACTAATTCTGCTTATGGCCAAAAAAAATTTTCAAGGCTTAAAATTCAAGTAAATGAGACCAATGTGAACCACTTCAGGACAGAAATACCTAAGAAAGAATAAACTGAGAAGTATGTATTTGTTGTAGCTTTAGGTAAAAGTAGAAGCAAAATAAAGTGGGAGTGAAATGATCTGTAATAGTCTCTAAGAGACTTTACAGATTTATCAGGAAAAGAAGAGCTCAGGAAAAAAAAAAAGACCAAATAATAAATGAGGTTATTCATATTATTAATAATTCTGCTAAAAGAGCTGATATATTGAGCTCATTTTAAAAATCTCTTTGTAACAAGAAAAATGAAGAAAGTAACGTGGGCAATTAGCTACTGACATGACCACTGCATATGTAGGTAATGATCAAAAGCGTGTGGGTGGTATGACCAGCCGAGCCTCAAAGGAGGATGGGCTCTCTGGTGCGAGGCAGAGTCTGGGCGTTATTAACTATTTAAAGTTCATAGGGAATGCCAGTAAATTATTAATTTGTTTTAATATCTTTACATTTATTTTCCATTTAGTCCTTTGACTATGCAATACACTAGCATGCTTTACACCTACTATGAAGTAGCTTAATTAATTAAATATAAATATTTATAAATTTCAGTCTTTTTAAAAAGGGAAGTAAATTTTCTGTGATCAGCATTGGGGATATGTTTTCAAAATACTTTTTTTTTGTCTTGAGAAGAGTTTTTCCTACTTAAATTATAATATCCTTGATGGGTGTGGTGCCACATATCTGTAATTCCAGTACTTGGGAGACTGAGACAGTAGGATTGCAGGTTCAATGCCAGCATTAGCAACTTAGCAAGATTCTGTTTCAAAATAAAAAATATGGGTAGCTTGGAGGAAGAATGCCCCTGGGGTTTCAATCCTTAGTACCAATATACAAATACTAGCACCATTAATATCATATATATGTACACATAGTATTAATATTTTAGGAGCAAAGACATGTTTACTTAACATATCACCTGTTATTGTATTATTCTGTGTTTTGTTATTTGTGTTATATCACATCATGTCATATATCTTATCGTATCACGTTATATTTTATATTATATATTTATAATTTGTTCATATCAGTAAAGAAAAATGTAACTTCTATGAGGTCAAGGATTCTCTCTCTCACTTCCTCTTCATGGTAATATGCCTGGAATATAATAGAGTCTCAATAAGTATTTATTGAAGAATGAATAAATTGTTCATACTTTATAGTTCAATTTTTCAATAATTATGTAAGTACTGGGTGTTCAACAATTCTCCATTTGTCCCTACCATTCTTCCTGTTTTCCAGACTGAAGCACTAATAATCTTATCAGAGATATTTGCTATACAGAACAGCCTTAAAAGATAGAAATAATGCTTCTTTTTTGGAGAAAATTGCATATCTATATACTGTGCAGTATAACACAGATAATGTGTATCTCCAGGGCAAAGCCCAGAGAAGTTTATTTTTTGCTATTTTCAATCAGGACTCCTGAAACTCGGGTGCCTTTCGTGGATCACATCCTGCAGTGTGTGCAGGCACTGTCTGGTCTCATCTCATGGGAGTGGGGGCTTCAGAAACCAGAATAACAAGACAATGATACTATGGCTGCTGCTGTGAGTAAGAAATTGTCCTTTATCTCTGACCCAGGTGTCTTGATTTTCTGCTAACACCTGTGAGACTGTGGAACATTAAGTTGTCCACCGAATATAGTATGAAAGCTCATGCCCTTCAGTTGTTGACATTGTTTTCAGACAATTTTTTTAACAGAGTTGTATTGCTACACAGAGATGCATAGTAAGAAACTTCTGAGGTAAGAATTATAATTTTGAAAACAAAGCAACCTCTAGACCAAGGTGAGCAATGTCCTGATACGTGAGATGAATAAAATAGAAAAAGAAGAAAAGTCACTAGAATGACCTACTTGAAAAGAAAGGAAAGGAAAAAGGAAGCCCTACTTGAAAATGAGATGCGTACTTCCTAAAAGAAATGAGTGATTTTCATTTTTATTTTATAAAAATATTAGTTTGAGTAAGATAGAGTTAGTGTCTAGGGAAATTTCCACTTCTTTATTGTTTTCATTTATTCAATAAATATTAAACATCAATAGTTTCCGACTAAACTTGGTGCTGGGATTTCAAGATTGAGCACATGAGATTGCCTTGTTTCCTAGACTTGCAGTAGAATGGAGGAAGATATATAATAGTAGGCAAAATTCCAAAATAAAGGAAATTAGGGAGTCAAAGTTTCTGAGGTGGAGAAAAAAGGAGTTGTTTATTCAGTTGAAGCATCCAGAGTCTTCCTTGATCTCAAGGAGAAATGAAATTTTTGGTGCTACCAAAAGGGAATAAATGAACTAGCCATGCAAAAAAACAAAACCCAGGAAAACATGTGAAAATATCCTGGAATGGGGAAGAGCTTGATCTTTTTGAAACTGAAAATGGTTCAAGAAGTAGAGTGGCCTCAAATAAGATAGACAGTGGTGGAAAATTTAAAAGTTCAGCTTCACTTAGTTAAATTTAAGTATCTTGAAGATCTGTATAACTAGTGATATCGAGTTGGAAACTAGTTGTACTAAACTATAGATCCCATGGCATATTGATCTGAACAGATGGAATTGGTATGAGCAAATGAGATTACATGGAGAAATAGAAGTAGTTGTGGCTTGAGATGCAGAACTGTGAAATTTGCAGTATATATTCACAAATAAAGGGAAGTTAGACAGCAAGAGAGAACAAAGGAGACGTATTTGGGAGGTGAAAGGAAGTGTGAATGAATAGTATCACAGAACTCAAGAGGGAAAGGTGTTTCAGGAAAAGAGTATGATCTTCAGTGTCAACGACTGAGAAAGACAGAAAGGTGCTCCTAGAAATGTGTTAGTAGACAGTAATGAGATATATGGCATTTCCCATAATCCTAGGCAGATTGGCTTGTGGATGTGACCTGATTTTCCTTATTATGTGCTCTCACACTGGCATGAATTTTAAACTGAGATAAGTGGGAAAGAGGTGGCAGCAAGAATTTTCCTGTGCAACTGTAGCGGATTTGATATAGCTTTGGAGGCTCAAATGCTAGCAACCGCTTCCTGATGAGTTCAATGACTACATGCAAGATCCTGCCTTCCCACTGAACGGATTGCATTTAATGCAGTAATGTTCCCAGGCTAATAGCTGGACAAATAGATTCCTGGTTTTCCAACTTCAACATCATGACGTAGACAAAAGTATCTTGGTTTGCTTCATTCTGTGGTATTTTTTCAAGTAATTTCTGGAGATCTAGTCTAGAGACTTTTAGTACTTTTGTCAATTTTGCAAAGCCCTAATTTCTCATAAATCTCTTATGAGCTTAAAAAATTAGCTAGGTTTGTGCCTGAGGTTTGCAACTGGACTGACTGTATGTTAGACTTTTGAGAAATGAGAATCAGTAGACTGTGCCCTCTGAGGTGGGTCAATGAAGACAAGGTTAGCATAATAGTCAAATATTGGAAGTGAACTCACTTCTTCCAAGGGAATCTTCTCTCGTGGCCGATGAATCATGAATCTCTCACAATGGAATAGATAAGAAGTACACTACGGCCCTACTTGATCTTTAATAATAGAACTTTAGGTCTGGTGAGGGGGGGAAAAAAGGTTGACCTAAGTTCCACAAGAGAATTGCAGTTACTGGGAATATGACATATACTACAAATCTTCCTCCAATTGCAGCTTTTTACCAGAGCTTAAATGCTAGCAAAGGAAAATACAGAGATCTTTCAGGATTATGGGATGTTGTGCTCTAAGACAGCACAAATTCCTAGAGATACATAATATTAATGGTCAGACTAGAAGCTCATGAAATCAAATGTTAAAAAAAGGGAATTTTGCCACAGTGGGCTCTGTGAGTCTGTCACAGTATCCTGTGTTTGCTTTTGTACTCCTGAGTATAAGATTGAAATAGGTACAATTAGAAATTGGCAAAAGCTGCACACTGGTTTCTAAACTTCTGGAGTCAGAATCATCAGCCTAGAAAGTAGGAGTTGCTGGAGCTTGTCCACTCTGCTGAAATTGTAAACTCAAAACAGTGGCAACCCTGGTGGATCCAAGTTATCGGTACTGTCCTATGCTCAAAGGATATAGAGGTGGCAATTCCTATCACTTATTTAATCTGGGATAAGAAAGAAATGAGAGTACTAGAAATATGTGGGTATATATAAAATAAATAAACATATTTCTTCTTGCTTTACTTAAAACATTAAATACTAGCAATGAATGTCAGGGTTTGTAACATATGGAGAAGTAAATACATGATAACAGTAGAACACATGCAGGGAGTATTATAAATATTATGGAGAGCTGGGCATAGTGGTGCATGCCTATAATCCCAGTCCTTGAGAGGCTGAGACAGGAGGATCACAGGTTCATAGAAAAAGTCATTACGAAGCCGGGTGTGGTGGCGCATGCTTGTAATCTCAGTACTCGGGAGACTGAGACAGGAGGATCTGGGTTTGTGGCCAGCCTCAGCTACTTAGTGAGGCTCTCCTCAACTTAGTGAGAACCAGTTTCAAAATAAAGGATAAAAAATAGGCCTGGGGGTATAGCTCGGAGGTAGAATGCCCTTGGACTCAATTCCCAGTACCCCCAAAAAAGAAAAGGAAAAAGTCATTAAGAATATAGACTGGACCCTCAGGAATCTAAGGCTTATGAGTTATTTTGTGTTAGAAATAGAAAGATTTGGTTTTTATAAGCTTATCTAGTAAGATCAGGAACTAGGAATCACCAAAATTATATCTAACTGGTTTTGCTTATAAAACCTATGACAAATCCTATCTAAAAGATTTCCAAGTTTGACAATATTTCTAAATTGTCTGTTAGAAAATGACAGTCTTAACTATTTATAAGCATAGAATTTTATATCACAAAACAAGAACAAGCCATTTTCCTGGGAGGACATTATACACATAATTTTAACTTATAAAATATAGTTATTATTTCTTAGTATTGTCATACTCAACTAAACAAGATTTTGGCTATGGTAGAGTTGTACATTTTTAAGGAAATAGAAAATATGGCTCTTTTTGAATCACAAAGAAACGAATCTAAATTTACTACTTTTGCTGTTTTTTTTTTTTTATTTACTTTTTGTCCCTTTAAATGCCTCTTGTATTTTTTTTTGACAAAGTGAACTTTTTTAAGTCTTTAAAACCTACTTCTTTTATTTCTACTTAATATTGTCTCTAAATCTTTCTTTCATAAAAGTGATGTATTCATATAATCAGTATCTTAGCTGCCTTCAAAACAGCTATAGGGAGACTGTATTTGCAGGCAGTTGTGATTCATATACAACAGAGAACATGAGTTAATATAAATATATTCACAGAATAGCTGGTATCTTTCAATAGCAGTCATTAAAAACATTAGTTTCAGTAAGAAATATTATTTCAATAAGCAAAAAGTCAGTTTTCACACTCTTTGTGGTTATATTTTAATTATGCATTTTATGTTACATGATGACCCCAACTTAGCGTTCATAATATATTCATTTAAACGGCAATGTAGTTCAGCTTCATTCTTTTTCAATAGAATTCATAGTTGAATTACATATTCTCATTTCTGGAGTTTTTTTGGAACTATGTGAATTTTTTAAACCAATGCCTATTCGAGCAGGGTATGACAGAAACCCACAAAATCTGCAACTAGTTTCATGATTTAAGAGTCACGTAGTATTTAAAGACTCCTGGGAAATAATCTACTCTATAACAAACAAAATCTGAACATGCAGGGCTTTTTGTACTCCAAACACCAGAAAATCAAATCTCTTAACCAAAGAAAAAGTCTCAACTATTAAACAGTATGCCTGAAAGTTTTGAAACATAATGTAATCATTCTAATTGGCATGGTCTGGTAGAAACAGAAATGTGCCAGTTAAAAAAGTCATACTGTTAATTGGTGGTTCAGAAAAACATATAGTTTCCAATAATTTCACTTTTATTACATTTTTATTTGTAAGTTAATACATTTTAAATTTCCAACATTTATAAATTAAAGCAGGTGTGGGGGAAAGAGAGAAAGTAAGAGAGAGAGAGAGAGAGAGAGAGAGAGAGAGAGACCCAAAGAAAGTAACCTAAACCAAATCATCATCTGGGCAGAGGAGAATAAGTTTCTCATCAGTGCTGTGATGTATCTGCAGGCATCTGTCTTTGTAATGAGGGCTGTAAGACCCAGCCTACACTGGTGCCAGGGTTTATGTGTAATCTTCAGGTGTCATTGATTATAAATCTCAGTGAAAATGATGGTGATAGTCAAGAAATGAGGCCTTCAATTATGAGTAACATACTGAAAAATATCATAAGAGTCTGAAAAAGAGAGAGGTTTTTTCCCCCTCTGCTAGATGGAGAGATTTTTTTTCTTCTTCTTACCAATCTGACAATGCTATAAAATTTTCAAACTTAAAAGATTTCTCTCTCATTTTTAGCCAGCTTACTTGATCTGGGCGTTAAGAATAGCTTCCTCTAATGGTGTCAATGCGGAAGAAGAGAAAGACTTTCTCAGAGGAAGTAGCTAGTGAGTTGCTGCTTGGGCAAAGCGTGAGGTAAAGAGAGTGGGAGCATCCGGAACACTCCTCCTCTGTCTCCCACTTCTTCCACCACGTCCGGCTGCTTTTTCTTCAAACTATGGCTTGAGACGGAGAAATAAAAGCAGAAATGGACTCGGCTGAAGCATGTGACGAAAGCTCTGTGGAGAAGTACCTTTCCTACCACGCTGACGCTGTAGCTCACAGCTAATTAATCCCACAATAGAATGTGACTTGGCTACTTGTATTTCGAATGTCCTCATGTGGCCTCTCTTGACGGGACGTGCCACCAAGGGTTTTAAGCTTTCACCCTATTTAATATTCATGTCTAAAGAAGCAAGGCGCCTTGGGATATTAAGAATTTTTTAAAAATTGGTCCTTTAGGTTTAGATGATAATGGAAAATTCAACAGCTATAGCTGCTGGAGACAAAAGGTGAACAATTCACATTCTAGGAGTAAACTATGTGCCGAATAGGAAAAGGCATAATTATTGGACAGGGAAGTGACAGTTTTTGCAATTCAGTCCCAAGTAAATGGTACTCATTGAAGTTAATATCCCATATGGTGTAATGCCAGAGAGCAAAGATCTTCACAGTAGGAATAACATTTCAATGAAAGATTTCATTTTGATGGAGGGGGTAGAATTGTATTTTCAATTTTTTTTTAAAGTTTATGATGATCTATTTAATGAAACATTGGCCCCTATGTATAGGATTTACTTTCTATTAGTGATTAGGACTTTGTCTCATATTTGATCCCTGGCAAGAGGATTAAAAATTTTCTAGGAATTTCCTCACTGACATTCCACATGTGCTGCCAATATTACTCTAGCTGTCTTCAGCTGCACCCACATAGCCTGTGTGTACAGCAGGAAACAGGTGCAGCTGAAGATGGACAGAGAGGCCTTGCCTGAAATTCTTGCTGAAGCAACTTGAGCATATACATATTCATGGTATTCTTTATTGGCAAAGTGGGAAAAACTCTCATGTAATGCTGAGGGGCACCCTTGGTTAAGAACCACCATAATGAGAAGTTACAGTGATAATGCAGATGTTTCCCAACCCTTTTACTCTTGGAATAAAAATTTGGAAAACTCTTATTTCTCAGTTGCAGTTTTCTGACTTTTTACTGCATTCTACATTTTCATCTCTTCTTAGTAATATTCACTAATTCACACACATCAATTTACATATGGTGTACCAGATTATCATATTTGGTTCGCATAGTGGGCTAAATACTATTCCTTTCTAGATTTAAATGATGAGAAAAATGGAAGGAAGAAAGGCTTTCAAAATAAGGTTTAAGGCACACTAATAGTGCATGGTGTCGTTTTTGTCACTGTTGTTACTTTTCAAGTCCTGTGTTCTTTCTACTGTAGCACATTGCTAGAACTTATAGCCTACAATTAAATAAAATCCATTCCACTTAAAATGAATTCCAGCTCCCAGAAGAGTCTACTTGTTTTTTATCTCAAGATGGCCCAACAGTGACCACACAGGCAACTGCCTATACATTACGCAAGAGACACATATCTTGTCTTTGTCTTGCTGTGTTAGTTATAGGGTAATAATGAATAGAATGACCTATATTCCTTTGGGTATAGAAAGTATATTTCCAAGAATCCACTGTTAAAATAAATATAATTCCTTTGGGAAATTTAATACATAAATTCAATAGTAGATATTAAAACTTACAGCTGGTCCAGTTCTCCTAGTAATCTTTCATCATTTTGGCAAATAGAAGGGAGAATGGGCAATGTATAGGAAAATCTGGGCTTTAAAATTTCAAAAGGATGTGGATCTGGAAAAGTGCTAGAAACTAGAATTGTCCCAATTGGATGTGGGACACAGTAGAGAAATACAGAGACTCCTACACAGCATGTTCACCCTGGGCATCTTGGAGAAAGGGCTGGATGTATCAAATAATGGGTGAGAAATTTGTGTTGGGTGAGAGGCACTAAGTACAAACAATGATGACTTTGTATGCTTTGGATAGACTAATATGGACAAAAACTCAGTCCAAGTAGGTATCTGATACAAAGAACTTTCAATCTGAAAGGATCCTAGTATAATTTATTCTGATTTTGAATGTTACAGATAAGGAAATGGAATCTTGTGCTTCTCTTCATATCACCGAGATTATGTTTCTTTATCTATAAAATTCAAAATTAGAATAAATGACGTTCTGATGCTTTCAGAGTGAGGGTTCTTTGTATCAGGCAGTTTCTTTTCTCTTTATTGATATCAAATCACTGAGAGGCCAATCCACATCAATACATGGATAGCCAGCACAATAATAACTGACATCAGAGAGAAGAGAGCTTATGAAAAGGGTATATAGGATTATCTCAAGTTACGATTAGTAGACATTTTGGTAAGTTTATTTTTATTGCTACATTAAGTTTCTCATAATAGGAAGTAGACATTTTTCATAATGAACAGACTGCTGATGTCCTTAAACTTCTTTTCTTTTTTCTTCTTTGGCTACAGATACAATTCCCTCTCTCCCCTGGGAAAATTAACTAGGATTTTAAGTGATTCAATCTGCATAACACACTCTGTTCATTCAGCTGGCAAAATATGTTTTTTATTTGAACTATGCAAATAAAACTCAAGAGTTTTGCTTCCTGTTTATCTGTTTTGAAAGTGTTAAGCCATAAAGAATTTTATGAAATTAGCACTTTTAAAGGGCAGTATATGATTAAGGAGAAAAAATAAGCACACCTATTATCCAGGTATACGGTTTTGGACATTGTCCTTCTTTCTAGAAATTTTGGCTTCTAGAACTCTAAAGCAATTATTCCTATTTCATTAAAACCATTGATTAATATAATAACTATTTAAACTATTGCTTTTTGGAGTTAGGTGAAATCTCAAGGTAGTTTTGATTTGCATCTCCCTGATTGCTAATGATGTGGAACATTTCCTCATACATTTATTGGCCATTTGTATTTCTTCTTTTGTGAAGTGTCTGTTTAGATCCTTTGCCCATTTTTTGATTGGGTCATTTGTTTTCTTGGCTGTGATTTTCTTGAGTTCTTTGTATATCCTAGATATTAGACCTCTATCTGTAGAGTAACTGGCAAAAATCTTCTCCCACTCTGTAGGCTCTCTGTTGAGGTTCTTGATGGGATATGTACACAATGGAATTTTACTCAGCCATAAGGAAGAACAAAATCATGTTATTTGCAGGGAAATGGATGCAACTGGAAAACATTATGTTACGTGAGATTAGTCAGTCACAAAGAATAAAGAAGCATATGTTCTCCCTAATATGTGGATGCTAGGGAGAAGATGGGGCATAAGAGGGTCTCCAGATGGAAAAGGAGAGACCCTCAATAAACAAGGAAGTTGATTTAACCGAAGGGGATGGACGGGGGAGGGGAGGACACCCTAATGTACATCAAGGTCACTCACTAAACTGAACTTGAGAGGGAGGGAGGGCGAGGGAGTGGGGTGGAAATTTGGGGAAGGGGCCAAATGAGAAATGTGGGCACATATGTCATTATCAATTTGTACCTAGCAAAGATGTATGCTTACAACGCACGAATAATAAAAATAAATAAATAAATGAATAAACGATTACTTTTTAAATCTTTTTTCAAGTACTTTTTTTCCATTACACACACTGAGAGTGGCATGCAAATGCTTTAAAACAGAAGGCTGGTGCTTCTGGTGTTGGTCCAGATCCTTCTTTCAGGTGATATGTCACCTACCTGATCTCTTTCGTGCATATCACTTTGTTGGAGACAATTTTCCAAAGGTCTCTTGGGCTCCTGTGTGACCTGTGAGCAGAGACACTAGACAGCCTTTGGTGCAGAATATCTTTTCAGGGATGTTTGTATAATGAATTCCTTGGAAGAGTAGAGATAATGCCTATCATAGCAAAGGGCAGATTTGTTTACTGTCCAGTATAATAAGGACTATAGCTCTCTGTGAGTAAAAGGCAAGAATGTTTCTTTGCAGACTGTTATAAAAGGTTCTGATTCCTTGAGCTCAGATTCCTTTGCTGTAACACATGTCCCCTTTGCATGTGCAGAATCCAGTTGGGTGCCTCTGCTTTACTCCTATGAGATTTGGGAAACTGCTACGAACATGATTATGTCATGCTACTTGCTGTGTCTTGAATAACAACATCTCTCTTTCTTTTTTTCTATGATTTAGAAGTCAGTGTCTTCTGCTGGTACCCATAAAACTATGGCAGGCTAACTTGTTAACTTGCAGGTATTGTAATAAGTTTTTGACAATACTTGCACTTTTCTAGTCAAACTATAATTACTAGGAACTTAAATCTTTTCCAAAAATCACCTATGTGAGTGTTTGAAGATGACCTTGAGCACCTTCTCAGATTTTCCCTGTTGTGTCTACCTTTCTCTTGCTCAGTACCTCACCTTATCTGGGTGGCCCCTGCACACCACAGGAGGTGACATCTAGCCTTTTAAGTTTTCACCAAAAAGCTAGATGATGAGTCATTCAAGTAAGGTGGAATGAGCACGCCTTGGAATGGAAAAACTTCAGCCATATTTCTTTTGCCTGATTCTCTTTGTCTTCTAGTCTTCCCATTACACCATTTGATATTGTGCCACAGTTTTTTAAGGTGGCATTTCCTTGCTGTTGCTTTTATTGCTGTTTTTGTTTCCATTTTACTTTGGGTAATTTATATTGATTTATTTTTGTAGCCAGGTGTAGTGGCGCATGCTTGTAATCCCAGTACTTGGAAAGCTGAGAGGATCACAGGTTCATGGCCAGCCTCAGCTACATAGTGAGGTCCTCTACAACTTAATGAGACCTTGTTTCAAAATAAAGAATAAAAATTAGGGCTGGTGTTGTAGCTTGGAGGTAGAATGCCCTTGGGTTCAATCCCCAGTACCTAAAAAAAAAAAAAAAGATATATTTTTGTTGTTGTTGTATTAGGAATTGAACACAGGGGCTTTCTACCTCTGAGTTACACCCCCCAGCCCTTTTTATTTTGAAGTGGGGGCTCAACTTGTATTGAGGCTGGTCTTGAACCTGGGATTCTCCTGTATGAGCTTCCCAATATAGAGATAATAGGCGTGAGCCACCATGCCTGGCTCTACTTACCTATCTTAAAGCTCACTGATCCATTGTTTATTTTTGTCAAGTCTCTGTTGTGCTGATCAAAGGTATTCTTTATTTTTGTTACTGCCACTCTGAGAGGGGTCTGAAGAGGTCCCCAGGAGATAAGATCTCAATTCAGGATGACCAGGTCCCTGATGTTCACTGTGAAAAGAATTTCAGGACATGACAATACGGGGCACACACTGATTTATTAAGCAATACATGCTCAGAAAGAAATGAATGTGGATGTTCAGAGAACAGAGATGTCATATTGTCTTAGGGTTAGAGGATATGTGAAGTTTTTCAAGTATTCTAAGATAAGTGTGAAACAGTATATACCTTTTTAGGCAAAAGTCTTAGGCGAGCACTCTCTGCCCCTTGAATAAAGGTCAAGGGGACATCTCATAACTAAAGCAGGATGTGGAAAGGAATTTAAGCTGCTATTATCTGCTTCTGTAATCTGCTTTGCTGCCCACAGTATGAGGAAGCTGCCTTGGCTGCAAGAGAGAATCTGAGTCTGTTCTGAATGAACACCCAGTTTGTCAAATGATGTAATGATTTTTATAAGCACAAAAACCTGACTTTTCTGTACCCCCAACTCTAACTAAGGGATGTAAAAGCTGGCTAAAACTGACACTCGGGAAAGCAGTGTCTTATAGAACTGTCTGCCCCAGCCGGCCTCAACAGGTGACCCAAGATATTTATCTAAAGTAAGACAGTGCATCCTTTACCATTGACAGCTGAGCTTATCTTGTGACTACCTTGTGATGATGGTTTCTCTATCTTGAGATCTGATCATTTTTTTAGTTACACACACACACACACACACACATGTAACCTGTGCAATTTAGAGTTTAAGAACCCAGCTAGAATGCAGTCCATCATCTTGTGTCCAGGAGCTGAGTAATCAGGAGTCTTGTAACCATGTCCTAGTTTTGTTTGCACACTGCTCTTGTGAAGCGGGGGGGGGGGGGGGGGGGTCTTTGAAGTAAGCCACAGCTTTAACAATTTTGTGTGCCTTGTAGCTTGTGGCCTGTTCCATCTATTTATCCTTATCTCATTACTGTATTTTTTGACTCTTCACTTTGCATGGGGCAGTAGAAAGCAAGGTAAGCAGATCTTTGGTTGTATAGCTTTATGTTGGTCTGGACCACAGTTGGGCTGTGTCACCCTGTTCTTGTCTGCCCTCTTGGCTTTGATGTTTCCTTTGTGTTTCTTCTTAAAAAAAAAAAGAACCCCCCCCCTCCAAAAAAAAAACCCACAAGTCTCTCCCAACTCTACTCACCATTATTACTACTGAAATCTTATCAGCTAGGTAGAAGAACCGTCTTCTACTATTCTAATATTGAGGCCAGATAGGAGAAATATTCGGTAGAAAAGAGATGAACTGGGAAGGAAAGGGAAAATAGAGTTTTAAAATCTAGAAACTTCATAATTTTTAACTTTACCTTATAGAGTCTGCTCTTTTTTAGGCAAAAACCCTTAATAGGCCACACTTTTAACCATAATGGCCTATCTGGCCTGTTCTTTCTTAGGCAAAGGTCCTTGTTAGGTCCATATGTTTTCATCATAATGGTCTATTTTCCTATCTAAAATTTCTGAGATGCTTGGTAAACAAAGCTTCCCTCCCCCCCCCAAAAAAAGTTTGACCTTTGGTCAAGCCCAGGCATCATGTCCTCCTCACCAATGAAATGGCTGGAACCTGAGGATTCAAAAGTAGGGGATCAGACCCCCATCACTGACAAGCACTCCTATCCACCCCCTTCCTAGGTCTTCTATAAAAAGAACTGTAAAGACCCCAAAGTCACTCTCTCTCTCTTGAGATGGTCTTGAATGTTCTCCCTTGAACATGTATCCTTCATTTTTCTAAATAAACCTCTGTCTTTGTCTTTGACTGGTATGTGCTGTAATTCTTTCCTGCTGATCCTGAGTTCCTGAGGTGAGGAATGGACCCTTCACTCCCTGACAATATGAGACCTCTGCCCTTTCCAGAGGAGCTACATCTCCAGGGTGCAACTCTCCCCCCAGCCTTCTAGCCCCTTCCTCAGCTGCAACAGTTACCTTCCAATGTTTTCAGTCCTTGAAGCTCTGTCCTGAGTAGGTTATCTTTCCCCCCCTGTTTCCTAAGCAAGGATAAGAGTGTACTTTTGTCATGGATCAGCACAATACCTTTTGTGGGTCCTTGGCGTCTGTGGTGAAAAGAATTTCAACAAGCACCAGTCAAGGACAAAGGTAAAAGTTTTATTTAGGAAAGTAAAGAACTCAAGGGAGAAGACAGGGGAGAGGAGATCATCTGGGCCAAGAGAGAGTCATGCAGCCTTTTCAGTCCTTATATAAACCTCCCAAGAAGGGGTGGGCACAGCGGGAGTCTGAACCTCCTCTTCCTCAGGTTTCAAGGATGGGTGTCCTCCTGGCTCTCAGGAGTCTCAGGTGGGGCGAGGATTGGGGAGATTAAGGGTGTGGGATTATTGAGGCTTCTGCCAGAGAGCAGACACACCTATAGGGTGGAGTTAGAGATTATGAGCTTTCCAGATTTTAAAACTATATTTTCCCTTTGGCTTCCCAATCTGCCTCCTTTCTTCCTAAGTTTTTATTTCTTTTTTTCTAGTCCAGATTAGAAAACCTTGGGTCCTGTTTCCCTGGAGGCATTTGTCTTTCCAGATCTGGACATAATGGTTTGCCCAACAACTGATTTTCCGGTGGGTCCAAGAAAATTTAATAATTTTCACTTTGACCCTCAGGCAAGGCATTTTCCCCTGCAGATTAAGGCTTTTCTTCTATAGAAGAGAAGGAATTTGAAAATGTTCACACCTACACTTCCCTACCTGAGATGGAGTGTATTCCCATGGGTCTTCCCTGTGAGAGCTGGGTAGGTTCTTAGGAGTCAGAGCAAGTGTGGGAGCTGCCTAGGAAGGAATGAGCAGAGGTGCAAGAGTGTGTCTCTCTGGTGCTAATGCTAGCCTACGCTGGACCTGAAGTATTTCATCACACTTTCTAGTTTAATATTCCCAACAGTTGATGGCATCTGGTGATTTCTAGTCCAGGTTAGAAAACCTTGGGTCTTGTTTCCCTGGAGGCATTTGTCTTTCCAGATCTGGGCATAATGGTTTGCCCTACAACTGATTTTCTGGTGGATCCAAGAAAATTTAATAATTTCAGTTTGTCCAACTGTTTTCATTTCCACCCTCATTATGTCTCTGAGCTGAAACCAGAGTTCTTATGATGGGAAAGAGAAAAGGGCAAACAATGCCCCCCCTCCATTCTTTCTTCTGTGTTCTCCAGCCTCAGCAATTTAGTGAGCTTCTCTGCAACCTAGCAAGGTCCTGTATCAAAATAAAAAAATAAAATAGGCCTGGGGAGGCAGCTTAGAGGTAGAATGTCCCTGAGTCCTGTCTGTCTGTCACACACACACACACACACACACACACACACACACACACACACACCCTTACAATAAACATCCATATATATACATGTATATTTGTGCATCCATGTGTATATTTTTCAAAGTTAGATTCTTATAGGTAAACTATATCCAGCATTGTACTGTACATTTTACATACATTATAGCTTATAGTCTCAATACTGTGAGTTAAATGCTATTATTTCAACTTTTAAATCAGAAATTGAGGTTTAAATAACTTGCTCAAAGTGACACAACTATAAAGTGGTATAAAGTGGTGAAGATGGAATCTGACACAGATAATCTATCTTAAGAGTCATCCACTTTTACACTATGATATATTGCCTCCTCCAAAGTATGTTCATTTTTAGATTTTCATTAAAACTGATATATTACTCAACAATAAGCCTTTGCTGATTGAAACTCCCAGTAAACACCTCTTCTCACTCATTTTAATCTATAATGTATAACTATTTTAAAAAGTTTTTATCTATCTTCAATTTTTTTTTCGATATTGGGGACTGAACACAGGACTTCATACATACTAGTTGAGCACTCTACCACTGAGCTATATTCCAAGCCATGAAGTTTTTATTCATCTTATGGTGGCAAAAGAGGCTCTTAAGTGTTCTTCAATATTAAGAAATGCTTTATCTGCATTTTTATTGTGATATCAAATATCATTGTCACCACCAAGCTTCCTTTTGTTGTCAGAAAATATTTTAGCAATATTTCCAAAGTCATTGTTCAAGGTAGTTTCTCATGAAAACACCATAGTTTAATCCTGTTTGCTTAAAAATAACTAAAGCATATTTAAATTTGTGTCTAAGCATATTCTATACCTCATTAAATTGTGGGCTTTCCTATTGATAAATTAAATTTTGCTTATTTGCTATATATCTATATATATTTTGTATATATTGATAAATTTTACTTATCTTTTATATATACATGTAATACAATGTGCGCATATATATGTACACATATATGTATGTGTGTATATATACATATATATATATATATATATATATATATATATATATATATATATAGTGTGTGTGTGTGTGTGTGTGTGTGTTTATGGTACAGCGGATTGAACCCTGGACCATTCTACCTCTAAGCTACACCCTTATTCCTTTATTATATGTATTTATTTACTTATTGATTGTGTTACTAGAGATTGAATCTGGTGCATTCTTCCTCCCAGCTATATCTCTAATCCTTTTCATTTTTTATCTTGAAACAGGGTCTCACTGGGTTGATGAGAGTCTCACTAAGTTGCTGAGGCTGGCTTAGTCTCCCAAGTACTGAGATTTCAGGCATGCGCCACCACTCTTGGCTTTATTTTTTATTTTTAAACAGGGTCTTCCTGTACAAATCATAGCATGTATTTTGTCTGTTTTTATGTATTCATGTAAGTTCACTGTTGGAAATTTAATTTAGACACTATCACACATTTTATAAGGCAAATAAAGATCATTATTGTATGTATAAACAGAATTACTCGTATTGTTAAAGTTATGTGAATTTGGGTACTCAATTCCTAAGTTTTCAGAACAATTTGACAGAAGTTGAACTAGCTTTTGTGAGACAATGATTGTGTGTGTGTGTGTGTGTGTGTGTGTGTGGTGTGTTTATGTATGTGTGTGCATGAGTAAATAAAGCAATTTAGTAAAGCTACTAGTTTTTTAAGTTCCAAGCTCACTTATAAAGAAAGAAAGAAAAAAAACTAGCTCTTCAGACTGGTCTCACTTCTAGCAGCTTTGCTGGGAAAGATCTTGCAAAGTTGAAAGTAGTATGACAGAATTTGTCTGCATTTTGATGACCCTGTTAATTTGCTATGACTCCAATGCTTGTGTCACTATTTCTACCCTACCAGGATATTCTCTTTACACAAGATATTTTAGGGTTTTTTTTTTACTAAAATCTTTAATACTAACTTACATAACTGGAGTTGCAGATGTTAACTTTTGTGAAAACGTAATAATAGCATTTTAAAAACAAGAACAACAAAAAATCCTCTTGCTGGGCTTGGTGGTACACATCTGTAATTCTAGTACTTGGGAGGCTGAGATAGGAGGATCACATGTTTGAGGCCAGCCTCAGAAACCTAACAAGGCCCTCAGCAACCTAGAAGGGTTGGCTACATAATCTCAACCCACAAAAAGATGAGTGTATACTTTTGGAAAACACAGGTCTAGGGATATTTTAGGGGTTACTGCTACAAGTGCAGAAAAATCCAACCCGAGTGAGGAGTAGATATAAAGATGTCTGATGCCCATCTATCATTCCAGTATCTAGGAGGCAGAGACAGGAACATCACAGATTCGAGGCCAGCCTCCGCAACATAGTGAGACCCTGTTCCAAAATAAAAAGGGCTGGGAGTATAGTTCAGAGGTAGAATGCCCCTGGGTTCAATCCCTAGTACCGCAAAAATCAATTAATCAATCAACCAATAGAGAAAGAATCTGGATTTAGAAAGGAGACACCATTCAAAAGGATTATTGCTAGAGGAGGGAAGGGGCACTGGCAATCGAGGAAAGACTATTGCTACAGAAGGTCACTGACTCAGATCCTGGAGCATCGAAGAGTCCTGCAGAAGGAGCTTTTCTTTTACCTGAAGAGGGGACCCAAAGCTAGGAAGGACCCTGTGTGGGGAGGGGAAATGAAAAAGGACAGAACCTGAGAGTAGTAGAGACAATGTTTCCAGGAAGCCAGTCTGTCCTCCCTAGGGGTGTGTGTGTGTGTGTGGGGGGGTGCTCAGGTTGAGAGTGGACCCAGATTCAGTGCCTGGAGTCATCCAAATCCAGTTAACAAGAATAATCAGTGGACACAGCATTACCCACTAGCTCACAGCATTATCCTCAGCTAACTTTTAAAAGGAAAAAAAAAAAAAGTGAATGTGGAAGGTCTACATCTGCCTTGGCATAGCTAAATAAAGAGGGGCATCAGTGAGTCTAAGACTTATGGGGAAGAGTCGTATTTATTCATTCATTTGTTTGCAGTAAGTCATTCTTCAGAAAGTGAAAGAGGAGGATTTCCTCACCTTCACTGGATTCCAGGAGCACAGGATGGGCAGACATCACCTTGTCAGATTAGAAGTGTTTTTTTTGTTTTGTTTTGTTTTTTGGGTTTTTTTTTGCAGTCCTAGGGATTGAACTTAGGGGCATTCTACCTCCGAGCTACACCCCCAGTCCTATTTTTTATTCTTTATTTTGAAACTGAGTCTCACTAAGTTGCGGAGTGCCTCACTAGGTAGCTGAGGCTGGCTGCGAACCCGGATCCTCCCGTCTCAGCCTCCTAGAAGTGGGTTTTTTAGGTGGATCTGAGACGTTTTGACTGCAGCCCTGTGTGTTTCCTGAACCTCCTGGGCCTTTACAACTGGTAGCATGGAGTGTCACAGACCTGCTTCACATGGGGGCAGAAGCAAGAGGACTGAAACTGCAAGAGAGGCAGAAGGGGCCATGCGCTGGCCTGCCTGCCAGGTCCCACACAGCGACATCTCCATTATTTCTCTTCTTCCTTGGGTTAGCGCTGTGGTGAATGCCAAGAATTGCTTTCCCTCAACGCCAGTCCTCTGACCCTGTGAGAGTTGAGATGTTTAGACATAGGGAACAGAGGCTTTCTTCCACTGTGTTGTGAATTGAATATTCAGTTTGAATAGTTTGCTATTTTTTTAACTGACTTTTAAATCCTTCTATCATTCTAATTAAGCTCATCTTCATCTCCAGAGCTTGGCTAGCTCTAAGGCAAGAAATAAAGGAAGCTGGCTCGCCAGGCCAGGCTTCCTAAGCTCTCACATCTCTACTTGAATTGATTTGCATTATAATGCACATGGGCAGGAAGATAGGTAAATTGAATGTGTGATTAACTGAGCAAAGAATAAAGCCCATACAGAGTTAACATTATTGCTAGGCTACTTGCAGGTCATTTCTGAAGGATGGAAACAGGCACTCTCTAAGAATGAATGCATGAAATATGATGATTATCTTATTGAATATAAAACATTTATTACATCATCCAGTTCCTTTTTATTTAACATGAAATGTGTTAAACAATTTCTAAGATGAGAGCTAATCACACTCTGTGGAGGTAGCCCAGTGCTTGCAAGATGGGAAGCCCACTGGATCTGGAAATGATCCTTCAGTACTAACTGGGAGACATGACAAAATAACAGGACCCTACCTACACAGTACTCCAGGGTTTTTATGTGGTTCTGCAAAAACTGAATTAATGGGTCTTCCTGATATTTCATTAAAATATACACCCTACCTTTAATTGGCTATTGGGAAGTGATAGTGCAACCTCACACATTTATCTTTAAACAAGAAAAAACCCTGATAACACTTAAGAAGTACCTTTGTGTATTCAAACATAATCCTGTACATAGGCAGGTTTTGTTTTGTTTTCCCAGAATGTGATAACCATGCCATGTGACCTAAAAGTACCCAGGGTAAACATCCCTTTTGACATCATGACTTCTGGTTCTCTCATTCTTGATGTATTGTGTAATGTCTTGATAATTTAAATATCACTTTTAGACTCTCACAGTACAATTAGTAAGGTAAAGTCTGTATTGGCCATAACAATACATATATAAACACTACGATTTCACTATCTCCTCTGTAAAGATGTCCATGAACAGATATTTGCATAATCAAGTTAATAGTATTCGTGAATCTGCATGATATCTCTGGTTAATTCTCAGTCTTGATTCTTTCCACTTTGTTAAAACCAGTCATAATAAGAAAATGTTTATTTCATAGGGAATAATCCTATTTGTAATTATTATCATCCTATGCAGCACAAATTTAAATAGTGTTTTATAATTGAGTTACATACAGTAAAGATGTGCTAAAAATAATGTGTCCATTTTAATGAAATCATATCTCTAAAAAATAACAAATTTTAAGAAGTGAGTCAAGGCTAGCTTATTTCTGAAAATCATTGTGGCCAATGCTATACATGCCAACACCAGATAAGTATAAATAAATACTAGCAATGTTTTTTCCTATAAAAACTTCTAGATAAAATAAATATGACTTCTTAATAAAAAGGTATAAAAATGAACAATTCTTATATCTAACTCAGCATTCAGCTATAATATCAAACAAAACTTATATATAGAATTAAAAAATTAAAGTTGATACTATTCCTTTTCTTTTACAAAAATAACTTTTAATTACTTGCAAGAGATCTAAAAACATTAACGTGAAAATAAAAACTTACATGGTAAAATATGATTTGCCTGATTTATTCTTTGGGGTTTTAATTGGATTGCAATTCCACTTTTCTTAACAAGTGGCCCTAGCTCTCAAAGGTCGAAAGAAAATTTCAGCCTATCAAAATACTGCATACATAACTGGATGTGGGTATGGTAAAATAGCAATTACCAGAGTCCATGAACAATCCTAATACTCTGTTAGTAAGAATTTACTCACGAGGTGATATCAAGTGAGTTCAATCATGTAGTAACATTTCTAACAAGAATTTGAAGTTCTATTAACTAAACCAATATAGTTACTAAACCAAGGCCTTAAGAGCTTTTTTTTAAAATTCAATTTCCAGTCACCTGATCCTTTTGCTTTTGACTTATAAAATTATTAACCTTAGTCATTCATTTTAATTCTGAAAGTGGTCAATGTGTTCACCTTGCTAAAGAGAATTATCCAAAATATTGGAAATAAAACAGAAAAAAAATCTTGTTTTCTTAATGGAATATCAGAAAATTATCCAACAAAGTTGCCTGATGCTGCTAGGTCATGTCTGCGAGGGTAACTTTGCTTTTATTCAGAATTCACACTTGAGGAAGGCTCAGGCATTTTATAGCTCCGAAAGTCAAGAAGTTGACTTTTAGGAAACTAAGGTGTGGTGATTTTCTTTTATATTCCATAGGAAATTTATCTCAGAAGGCTCTACATTCACTAATCCATAATCTTGTTTCAGTAATTTCATAATCTTGTTTTACCATTCCTGGTTTTAATGGCTGCCTTTAAGCCTAAGTCCTCACATACTTCTTCAGCAAGTTTAACCATCTTGCTGGCATCCTCACCAATGAGTTAGCTAAGGTGTTGGACATACTTACTATTTATCGGTGAGAATTGTTTCTTTCAATATTTTGAGAATTATGCCTTTATAACTTACAGCTTTTCAAAAGAATACAAAGAGATAAAAAAAAGTAGAAATACAAGCAGAGAAAGATGCTAAAAAGAAGATGGGGCAGAGGAGGAGGAAAAGAGAAGGAATTAGGCATTGATTTAGTAGATTATTCTGGATGATGCATTTATTTCAGCAGTTATAATAAAATATTATAAATGTTTTAAATATTCTAATCAACAAACTGAAATTGTATTCCCCCAAATAACTGCCTTCTCTTCTTATTTAAAAATATATAATTCAGCTGGGCTTGGTGGCACATACCTGTAATCCCAGTACTTGGGAGGCTGAAACAGGAAGATTGTAGGTTCAAGGACACCCTCAGAAACACAGTGAGACTCTCAGCAATCTAGTGAGATCCTATTTAAAAATAAAAAATAAAAAGGGCTAGGGTGTAGCTGGGAAGTAGAAAGCCCCTGGGTTCAATCCCCAGTACCCTCCTCTCCAAATATATAATTCACATTTGGAGTATATAATCAGACATACAGAGAGTAGATGTGCTGAATCATGTATTTTTGATACACGTTTATGGAAAAGAGGATTTTTATTCCTTATTCAATCTAGCTACTAATACACTGGAAAAGTTTTAGGTACATTTTCCCTCCCACAATTGTCAGTGAGTTTTACCTGGTTATGAGTGTCTGTACACACACATATACTTTCTAATGAAGTTTCAGATGTTGACTGCCTGCATAAAGGATTTCTGGATGAGAAGAAAAGTTTTCAAATGATATTTAAAATTGGATTCCTCATCAAATCAAAGGGAAAAGACACCAAATATCAGAGTTTAAAGATGGGACTATTATGACATTAAATTTAGAGAACTTTGGTTAAATTCTTTCCACACTGGATATGAAGGGTACTATACCTCCCTGAAATTAGTATTAAAAAAAAAAAAAAGTCAAACACAGACACACACATACACACACACATCTATTTCCTCATTGAGGATCTCTTATATAAAAAAAGGTCTGCATATGAAAGACAGTCCAGAGACATCTTTGAAGGTTCTCTTTCAAAGCAGCTCCACTTTCCGGTGTGTCTGGGGACTTCTGTTATTAATTGAAGTTAATTTTCTAGGATATCAGTTTGCCGTGCACGTGGGAAAGATTGATAGCCTCTTCGATTCTCGAGAGTGTTGAAAATGACACTGTTCCATCACCGGGCGCCTTCACTTTTATCATCACAAATCAAATTATAAACATCGGGGCAACCTTGCTGGAATCTGGCTTCGGGAGATTTCCATAAGATTAATTAGGCGGCCAAAGCAAAGATGGTAAAATAGGAAGGGGGAGGGGGGCTGAGGGAGGAGGGAGAGTGGAACCATTCATTCCTCTCAGAATGGAAAGTCAATTCAACAATGGGTAATTAGCGTGGGCCACGGATTCTCAAAGGCACTGAGGACACTGGACTCTTTCTCGCACTCTGATGTTTAGTGCCGTATTGTGGACCCCTCATTTAATTAGTGCACTTTGATACCCACAGGAGTTTGAGGCTCCAGGGCATGCTAAACACAGACTGACACCAGCAAGCTTCTGCCTCCTTCCACTCTAATTAGAGACACAATGAGCTGCAAAGACAATGTTTTACTCCAAGATTTCGTCTGCAGATACCTCTAGCAGGAAACAATCGTTTATTTTGTGTCTATATTGGTATTCAGATTAAATTGTTAGCATGCAAAAGATGAGCTAAGGGCACATTTCTACTAAAAATACTTAGCAGGGTTCAAAAATGATGGAAGCAATTTGTGAAAAATAATATTTTCCCCTTTGGAAATGATGTATTTTGTTCTGGTCTAATTAGAAATAAACTTTAGATTGCAATGCACATTACATTCTAAAGTAAATATCAATACTGTTTCACAATATCCATAAGTCCCATGCCTTAAACAAATGGTTTCAAAATTATCTAAAGGGAAAAGAGAATATGAGGGAAGCCCCTCTCCTCTTCTGAATTAAACTGCATTGAAATAACTAGCCAGCACTAGAGAGAATGACAGAGGTCATTTTTACAGGAAGATTGCTAATCTGTCTAGAGCTCTTTAAAGAAAGCCCTGAAACATTTGCAGTGCCAAGTTAAGAAAAAAATTTATAATGTTAGTTTTGATGGACAGTTCCATGCTGATTGGAAGAATATAAATATCCCAAGGGAGATTGCATATTGAAAATTAATCTCAGCATCCAGAAAATACTACTATGTGTTGCTTTAACTATACACTGTAAATCTTGTGCCCCTAAAATTTTAACACAGAATGAACATTTCACCGTAACATTTTTTGTCTATGCATTTTTATAAAATACAAGCGCCTTGCAAAATAAAATCCTAAAAGCATTGCCAATCAAAATGAATCGATCCTCTTATTTGCTTATGTATCTACTTGTCCACCTAGCTGTCTGCCTACCTATTAGTCTGTATCTTTTGGGAAAAGAAAACCTAAAGATTATGTTTCCACAAAACAAGAAAGTCCTAACTTCTGATGCTCTTTGATACAGAAAATCTCCATCCTTCCTCCCTTCTTTATTATTCATTATGACATGAGTCAAGAAGAAAAGACATTGTGCACAGAACTGAAACTGGCTTCTCCTGTTGCTCAAAGTTGCTCTAGTATTTTTGTGCACATTTTTTTCCAGTCCCTTTCTGAACTTGTATCTGTGCAAGAATTGTTAACTAGGTGTCATCTCCTGCACAAAACCCAATAGGTTGCGAGTATCTCCTGGGAGAACAGTTTTAAGAAAGAATATTAATTCCATGGAAAGAGTGTTATGATTATTTAGCAATGCTTTTCTTTGGTTTTGTTTAGGGTGACAGCTGGGCTACAACAGGAGTGGTCTATCAGAGTTTTGTCACCTCTGTCCCAACTGATGACCTAGATGTTCAGGTCTAATTCACTCATTGCTCCAGTACTAACCACTCTTTCACACATTAGAGACTTTACACTCTATCTAGGCATTGAGTGGGGCCGTTCCTACCTTTACCTATTTCTACCCCTATGGATAGGCTTATTATGGTATTTTGAACTTTTCTCTTCTCTTCTCTTCTCTTCTCTTCTCTTCTCTTCTCTTCTCTTCTCTTCTCTTCTCTTCTCTTC
>PVLC010015454.1:0-37306 GCA_004027655.1 Graphiurus murinus | reverse complement strand
AATACCATTGGGTGATAGTAGAGGCCCAACATTTATTTATTTCACACAGTTAAGTTTTAGTTCTGTTCTTTCACAGTCTCTACCATCTTCAAGAAATTGTTTTCCCCAAAGCTGTCAATTTTGAGGTACTTTAAAAGCTAGACCTTAGCTAGGTGTGGTGGTGGACGCTTGTAATCCCAGTACTTGAGAGGCTGAGACACTGCACTTCAGAAACAAAACCCCTAACATTGGCTGTTACAGCTTTTTTGCTGAATTTATTAATCCTTGTTCAGGCCCTGTTGTAATGGTTGCAGAATTGTATGCTCCTAGGACTAGGCCAGGATCTCATAACACCTACAGGCTTTAATTCCTCAGGAATAAAATCTATGTCACAGGACACAGAGGTCCTGAGAGAACTTATTTCTGGGTTTTACTGCACTTCTATGAGCAGGGCTGGAGTGACCCCAGCAATGATGCTGGACCAAGACCCATGCTAGAGAGTACCAGAAGCAAAGTTGGCTCATATAGAATTTGGACACAGAGCACCTAGCAGCAGGTAATCAGTAGTGCAAATTCAATTTTTTCCAAGTGGCTGTCATAACAAAGACTTAATCTAGTTCCTTCATGTCTCAAATAGTAGTTAGGTTGAACTACTGCTTAAACCCAGTGCCCCTTTGCAAGGCTTCCCAGAAAATATTCAGTGATGGCAGTATGTCTCTGATTTGATTATTGTCCTAATGCTCATCCAGAGCAAGCTATTTTCACATGTCTGCTCAGAATCACCAAACCCAAGGCATGGTCTTCTACCAGTATCCCCAGGAGAGTTCTTACTACTCCTTATGTGCCTACTCACCAAATGCACTTTGTTGCTGACCTGAGTTTTGCCCTGACCTGTAGCTTGCTGCTCAGACCTCTTGAGCTCCTGCTCCTGTAGACTCAGATCCAGCCAAGCATCACACCCCAAGCTCTAAGATACTTTTTTTTCCCCAGTAGTAGGGACAGAACCCAGAGACATTCTACCTCTGAGCTACACCCCCAGCCCTATTTTTAATTCTTTATTTTGAAACAGGGTCTCATTAAGTTTCGGAGGGCCTTGCTAAGTAGCTGAGGCTGACCGAGAACCCAGATCCTCCTGTCTCAGCCTCCCAAGTACTTGGATTACAAGAGTGTGCCACCACGCCCGCTTTCTAAGATACTTTTCAATTTATTTTCCACCAGTTTTCTGTTTCTTCTGATTCCCTGGCTTTGTTTTTCTGTTTCTAGACCACACCTCCAAGAACTATGGAGGCCACATTGGTTTGCTGATCCATGAATTGTCGTTTTGGTCATGGTTTTCCACTCAGCTCACAACACTTCTGTCCCCTGAATTTGGATCCCTCTCCCAGCTCCCCACTTCAGCTTTGGTGCCATCGGAGCAGATATTGTCTGTTTCAGCTGTGGCCCCAACTTACCTTCCTAGCCTCAAGAAACAGTATAGGGCAACATGGGGAAATTATATGTTTTGTTTTTATTTTATAAGGGACATGCACACCACCATCAGTTGCACTCCAAAGACACAACCAGGTTGCCAGTTTCTTAAGGAAGCAATTTGGTTACCTGTGGCTCTGAGAGTCATGAAACCTATATGGATCTGTAACACTCAAATCCCATCTCCCAGCAACTGTATTTTCCCTGGTAGGAGAAGCTCCACCTAATTGTAGGCAATCAAGCCTGGCTCTCTGGGGATGTCAGAAGGAGAGCTGGCCATCTGAAAACCTTGACCATAATTCTCAAGCTTAACACAGTGAGTGAATCTCCATGGCTTCTTCAGATTGGTCTTCCACCTCACCCCCATTCTGTTTCAAAGTATACATGGGATGTTATATGCCACAGCTGAAAGTCCCCGAGGAATAGACTTCACCCAAGGCAGATTACCCCATCATTGATTTTACCTAACCCTCTCCCTTGCCCCATTACCCTACTCTACTTTGCTCCACTAGAGATTATCAAAAAGAGAAAAAATGTTCACCAAATCTTTGACTTAGAAAAACATGAGGATGCTTCTGCAGTCTTCTGAATTCTGCCCCTGGCTCTGAGTCATTGAAACATTATCATTTGGGAAGAATGTATACTTGGGACCTACTTTCCAAAGCCTTCCTTTCAGATCCATTTATTTGTCAAAGTCCACACTTGTCATCAGAAATGCCTGGATAAGTCTGGATGCTAAATGACTTGAGGACATCTAGTAAAGGAGTAGGACACTATTGAGGAGCTGTTACTGCATTACTTATCTGGTTCAGTTTGCCTGCTCTTTGCCGTCATCTTCACCAGCAAGTCTCACTAGGTTCTTTTGGGATTAAGTCTCATCAGGGCCTCACATGGCTCAATTAGAGGGTCTCCCTTTGCTTCTGAAATATGTGTTTGCATTCTCCAACTGCTGCTGCAGTTGGGTCAGTCCTCCCAGATTTTACCAGACGTTTGCATCCTAACTGAGGCAGTCCTCATGTTATTTATGTTCTCTAGGCTCTGCCTTATCAGATCCTTGCAAATATTATTCAAGTTGCATCACCCTTCTCCCAGGATTAATATCCAGAAACAATCTAACGTGGAGCTTCAATACCTCCAAGGACCAACTTAGGTCTAGTGCAGGGTCAGCAGACTTCGATAAAGGAAACAGCCTAGGCTTTGTGGACCATATGGTCTCTGTTGCAACTACTCAACATTTTAGTGCAAAAGCAGACATAGCTAGTATGGAAACAAATGAGCATGGCTGTGCTCCAGTAAACTTTATAAATGGATAGTGGAAATTGAGTTTCATGTCGTTTCACAAAATATTATTTTGATTTTCCCCCAGAACATTTAAACATGTAAAAACAGCATGCTTAGCTTGTGGATCATAGGAAAACAAGTGGTGCGTCAGATTTGACCCATGGACCCTAGTTTGCCTATCCCTAAAGTGTATATATAAAAATGACAGATGATTGATTGCTTTCCATCAGTAACATCATTAATGCCAAGTTTATCTGTCAGTGCTGGGCAATTTACTATATAGGAATTATGGAATCTTTATGAGGCCAAGAGAGTGAACCAGAGCTGAAGATTGGCTATTTCACCTTGACCATATTCTGGTTCATAAAATGAATTTTGTGCTGTTTTTTACTTAAAATGATACAAACTGCCACCTGTATTATTCCCATGTACTATCTCAAAACCTATTTTAGCAATACTGAAAATAGTATCAGGTTGCAATCAACAGTAGTAAAATGAATGAAAGGTAGTTCCAAAAATGCTTTCACCATAGCCAGCATTCAAATAAGTTTATGTTACCATATTAAAATGTACTACGGAGGTGGCAAAACTCACAAATATTTTTTGCATGTTTGCAAAAAATAATATATATTTGTGTCTTGTAAAAAAAAATGTGTCTTATAACTGGTGCCAAGGCAGGTCCTTTTAGGTGATATTTGTTTTTCTCATAAAGAGAGCTTTATTGTGTCACCTTCATTTAAACTGATTTTCCAAAGTTGTAATAGAGTC
Source organism: Graphiurus murinus (assembly GCA_004027655.1). Lineage (NCBI taxonomy): Eukaryota > Metazoa > Chordata > Mammalia > Rodentia > Gliridae > Graphiurus > Graphiurus murinus. The sequence goes on along the minus strand of PVLC010015454.1, from coordinate 33,811 downwards.
TCAGGACTGAGCAGACCTTTATAAGAGTGTCTGATCAGCCAGTCATGTTTCCCTTGACCCAGGAGTGACTAAAGCCTACAGTGGCTAAAAGACCATCTGAAAGAAGATTCTGTGTTAATTCACTCAACATGTGTTTATCGAGTGGCTGTATGTGCCAGGTACTGCTCTTTGTGTTGAGATATAGCAGTGGACAAAACAGATGTAGGCCTTAGATTTGACAGTCTGAAATCTAATTGTATTACTCTTCACTTGTAAAGCTTCTGTTCCATGTGCTCTCACTAGCTCATTGTTGACTGTCTACCTGGAAATAGATAAGACCTTTGCCACATGCCTTTGTGCTGTGGTCATTATGCCTCTCCAACTGCATTAACAATTTGAAGACTGTATGTTCTACTTAAATTTAATATCCTTACACAGATCTATATTGGTAGAAAAACATGCTGGCAACATTGAAGTGTAAATTGGCAACAGCTTTTTGAAAAGTAATTTGGCAGTATCTATTAGGAGCTTTAAAAATGTTTATATCCTCTGATCCTCTAATTCCACTTCTGGGAATCTGTCCTAAAGAAATAGTTTAAAATGTAGGCAAAATTTATGCTTAATAATCTAAAAGTCCAATAGTAGAAAATTGGTTAAATAAATTACAGTATAACTGTACAATAGACTAGTATGCAGTCATCAGAGTGAACATTTATGAAGAGTATTTAACAGCATGGCAAATGTACTTATAATATTTAGTAAAAGAGGGGTACAAAATTGTATATACAAATTAAAAATAGTTTTTAAATGACTAGAAAGGATATGCTAACTCTGAATGGTTGAATTATGGGTGTTTTAAATTTTTTGCTGGTCTTTATGCTTCTAAAGAATATTTTCCCATACATTATTAATTTTATTATCAGGAAAAAACACAATAGCATAAAAAGTTGGCAGTGGAGAGATTGAGACTATATCGCTAATTTGATCTGTGAACTGGCTGGGAAACCATGGAGGCTGTATGATATTGTGTTGGTTTGAGGCAGAAAGGAAAGTTGTGATCAGAAGACACCGTGAGTGATACGCTCCTGTTATGTGGCCCTCAGTAGGTAAAAGAGCACTTATGAATCAAGTCTATCCTGACAAATAGAAAAGGATATGAAATTCTCTCCTGGGGAAAATTAACCTCCTTTGGATTTCACTCACACGTTCTCTCATACAAAATGAATTCTTAAGATGGATTTTATTATAGCTGATTCTCTGAAGAATCCTTGAACTTTCCACATAATTTCTTTAGTATAGAAATAGCTTTGGATGTGCCAAGTCTACCTCCTCCTATACTAGAACACTCAAGGAACACGGATGTACACCGGAATATTTACGTTCTACATTGAGAATAGTACAAGCAAATCATTAGTCATCTTAATGTAACTTACATAAGTAGTAAGGTTTGCAAATGTTATTTTGCTGGTGTCCATAATTACTGTACTGTCTATTTATGTCTGAAGAATAATCATGTTGTGGGATTTTAAAGTGAGAAATTATGTAGCTAATGCCTACTGTTAAATGAAATTGTTATACTGGAAAAATATATACTTAATTGTTGCTTTAGTAAAATGATTATCATTAAAATGTTAAATATAGCCGGGTGTGGTGGTGCACACAGTACTTGAGAAGCTGAGACAGGTGGATGGATTCGAGGACAGCCTCAACAATGTAGCAAGACTCTCAGCAACTGAGTGATATCCTGTTTCAAACTAAAAAATAAAATAGGGCTGGGGGTGTAGCTCAGAGGTCCAACTCCCCTGGGTTCAATCTCCTGCACCACACACACACACACACACACACACACACACACACACGTTAAATATATCTTCTTAGGGAAGTGTCAAACCTTCAAATGAGCACACAAAGTAAATCCATAGATTACACATTTGTCAATCTGGATGAGTTCTTCAAGATCTAAATGTGAGTCCCTTGGTTTATAGAAAGATCAAAAGAGTGACACTTGAGATTTAGCTCTTGTTTAACCAGCCATGTGGTAGGCAATTCATTTGTACCCTCTCTCAATGCCTAAGTTTACTCATCTACAAGAGGAAAATAATGCCATTTATCTCATGTAGTTGTTCATTTTTTCATTCAGTAAATATTTATTTAGTAGTTATATTTGTTTGACACTTCAGACATAGGATGTAGTCATAAGGAAGATAAAACATTCCTCCACATAAGCATACATTTAAGTGAGAGAGACAGACAAGCAATAGATAAATGAGTCAAGACACAGTATGTTAGGTAGTGATTATTAGATGTGAGACTTAAATACTGAGGTGTACAGCATAAGACCTGGCATGTAGGAAGTGCTCCAAAAAGAGTAATTTCCTAATTTCTTTTTTCTATCAGTCTTCCTGATAGCTCTCTAATTACTCTACAAAATGGTAGCAACAGCAAAAGACCTGACCAATTGTTGCCTCTATCTTCTGCTAATTAATAAGGCCTAAACCTGTTTTTGCTTAAGATAAATTCTTACAGCTGTATTTTGTACTTCCTGTATGGCAGAATAATCAAAATGGTGCCTAAATAGTGTTACAAATGGCCTTTTTAGGAGCCAGTTGGCAGGAGTCCTTGAGTGGGGCTGGATAGCAAGTGTTAGGTCCACAAAGACAAATGCACAGTGTCATTGCTTTTTAAGCAAAACAAACTTGAAGACTTTAATGGCTATTTTCTTAAAGAAAAGCTGTGTGCCCAATGTCCGGTGCCAGACACTGGAGAACTGAGCAAAGTTTGCAGTATTAGAAAGAGACTCGCTACTGCATTATTTATGGGAGACCAGGATGTTGACAAAAAGCCAGGTAAAGGAGGGTTTAACACTTGTGGTTTGTTGATATTTTCGCTCATGGTAGAAAATGTGGAAAGTTCAGAAATGTTTTTAAAAGCAGCCAGATGTTCACCCCTAGTATCCAAGTCTTCCATCAGACCCAACTCTGTGCCATTGCTTCTTCCTTCAATCATATCTAGTGAACTGTCATTTACTGAATTGCTTCTTAGGCCTGGGCCTGTAGTAGGCACGGAAGGCACAGCCCTTGCCCTGAGCCAGTGCCCAGATGGACCAAGAATGAGCTCCTGTCAATCTCTCTCAGAGTGCCCTTCTAAGAAACAAGCTTTAATAGAGAGTTTGGAACAGAAAGTTGGAATCACCCTGAGAGTGATTATGGAAATGAGGAAGTAGGGTATGAAGAAGCAATATGCACAGCACAATGGTAACTGGTCTGCTGGCTGTGCCATCCTAGCTCCTCTTAGATAGAAGCACCCCAAACTGAAGCTGGGTGTGGTGGCACATGCCTGTAATCCCAGTACTTGGGAGGCTGAAATAGGAGGACTGCATTTTGAGGCCAGACTGAGCAACTTATTAAGATTTTCAGCAACTTAATGAGACCCTGTTTCAAAATTTAAAAATATGAAAAGGCCTGGGGGTGTATCTCAGAGGTAGAATGCCCCTGGGCTCAAATCCTCAGTACAAAAAAAGAAAAAAAAGGCCCTGAACTCTGTTCCCAAGGCTTTGGTTTAGCATATTACTCTCAGAAGAAACTGGACATTAGGTTGTATGCCAGTATCTCTATACCTTGCTTTAAGAACCCAGTAAGTGAAAAATCAGAATTACAATCCTGATTGGATGAGAAATTTGGCCCAGGGAAGTTGAGTGACTTTTCTTGAATCACACATCTAGTTGGTGACAGAGCCAGAATAAAAATGAAAGACCATGAACCTCTCACTCAATCCATTGAGTTTTTTTTCTTTCTATCATACCATTGGTAATAATTTCCTTTACTGAAATGTTCATTCTTAAAATATCTTTAATATAGTTCTTACCCTTGCATTTAACAAATGATTTGCCAATAGTTGATTTATATACGATGTTTAAGGAACATATTTATAGCATACAACATGGTACCAAGGGTTTTTCCAAATTTCCCCACAGTGTCCAGGTCTCCTGGTTCTTTATCCAGAGGTGTGTATTCATAAGTAAGTGCTGGCATTCTGTCATTCGTTTTTTTCCAGATGTTCTTCCCAAGTAGTGGGTTATGTATGTGTTTCTTAATATTTCTCATATATATTTAAAAAATCTGGAACCATAAATTTTAATAAAGCTCTCAACTATCTCCTCTGTGCAGTCTCAGATTTCTGAGTGTGTTTGTATTTATGACACAGTGTCTGAAGTCATGAATGCTATCACATAATTAGGGTTTATATCTCTGTACCCTGATCTTGTATTTCTACATGTTCTGAAAATTCTTTACACTTCACTTGTAAATGCCAGGATATTGTACCATGACATTTCCATAGTAACATATATTTCAAACAGGAAAACAGAGGAAACCCAAGGAAAAGAGACAGTTTCAAGTCAAAAAAGAAAAAGAAATAATCATTAAAAGTACTAGGGTACATAAAATGTGTAAGTGTGGGGGTAGTGTTAGGGAATTGTATATTCTATTCTAGTGTGATGTCTCCCAAGAACAGACTGTTCTACATATTTACCTTGTTATGTGAATGCCACCCACCAAGTGGCCCACTGGAATTATACTTTGAGCCTCACATCCTGGCAGGCCCACATCATTCCTCTGATATTTCTTATTGTCACCTACTGCAATTGGACAGGGGTGGTCATCTACCTTTCACCTCACTGTTCTGAAGTACATCCTCTACATTTGCACATGTGCTATTTGGTTTGGATTTTGCTAGGACTTGGACACCAATTTTTTTTTTTTTTAAGTTTGCTCAGCCACACCCTCTCTCTGGAATGCTTCCCTGCTGCCAAACACCTGGCAAACTCCTACTCCATGCACAGTTCTTAGCCTTACCGTGGCTCTTCTTTCCTGTCACCCCTATTGGTAAAGCAGTCACCCCTAGTGTATAATTGCACATTCTTATGGCAAAGAAATTGTATCACTTAACTGAACTTAATTGTTTGCAGGATGTTTCTTCTCCTCTGCTAGCCATGACTTCAAAAACCAACCACAGCTGAGCGTGGTGACACACACTTGTAATCCCAGTACTTGGGAGGCTGAGATTGGAAGATCCGGGTTCGCAGCCAGACTCGGTTACTTAGTGAGGTCCTCCACAACTTAGTGAGACCCTGTTTCAAAATAAAGAATAAAGCTGGGCGTGGTGGCGCACGTTTGTAATCCCAGCATTCGGGAGGCTGAGACTGGAGGATCTGGGTTTGCGGCCAGCTTCAGCTACCTAGTGAGGCACTCCGCAACTTAGTGAGACTTGGTTTCAAAATAAAGAATAAAAAATAGGGCTGGGGGTGTAGCTCGGAGGTAGAATGCCCCTGAGTTCAATCCCTAGTACCGCAAAAAAAAAAAAAAAAAAAGAATAAAAAATAGGCCTGAGGATGTAGCTTGGAGGTAGAACGCCCCTGGGTTCCATCCCTAGTACCACAAAAAAATAAAATAAAATAAAAAAATCTTATTCCTCTCTGTTTTTCCAGCATCTAGAATTAATCTTGCCTGGAACTGCTCAATAAATGTTTGATAGATGAATAAAAGAAAGAACTTTTATGGTAACTGCCTTTTGTATTGTGGTACAGTTCACATAATAACAACAACAATAATAATAATAAAATTCACCATTTTAACAATTTAGAAGTGTGCATTTCATTTTCATTGGCATTTAGTATATTCACAATGTTGCATAACTATCACTATTATGTAATTCCAGAATGAGTTCATCAGGAAACCTCATCCCCATTAGGCAGTCACTCCATTCCCCTTTGTCCACAGCTCCTGGCAGCCACTGACCAAACTTTCTTTCTCTATGGTTTTGCCTATCTCAGAAATTTCAAAGAAATAGAATCATACAATATGTGGCCTTTTGTCTCTGGCTTCTTTCACTTGGTATAATTTTTTTATGATTCATCCATTTTGCAGTATGTGTCAGTACTTCATTCCTTTTTAGGAGTGAATGACGTTCTGTTGTATTGATATACCACATTTTGTTTATTCATTCATCCATTGGAGGATATTTGGATTGTTTCCACCTTTTAACTATTGTGAATAGTGCTGCTATCAACATACATGTACAAGTCTTTGTTTGCACACCTGTTTCCAGTTCTCTTGAGTATACCTAGGAATAGCATTACTGGATTGTATAGTAATTCTATGTTTAACTTACTGAGAAACTGTTAAACTATTTTTCATAGTAACTGTATCATCTTACATTCCCACCAGCAGTGTATGAGATGAGGGTCCCAACTTCTATATTCTCCCAATACTTCTTACTTTCCTTTATTTTTATTATATCCATCCTAGTGAGTATGGAGTGATACGTCCTTGTGGTTTTGATTTGCATTTTGCTACTGGAGGATATTTGCTACTGGTTAATGGCATTGAGCATCCTTCCATGTGCCTGTTCAATGTCTATTCAAGTTCTTTGTCCATTTTTTATTTGGGTTGACTTTTGTTGTTGAGCTACAGGTGTTTTTTAATATGTTCTGAATATAAGACCCCTATATGTTATTTGCAAATATTTTCTCTCATTCTGTGGATTTTCACTTTCTTGATAGTGTCCTTTGAGGCAAAAATACTTTTAATTTAGATGAAGTCCTAGAGTTCTATAGTCTTAGCTTTTATATGTAGATTTTTGATCCATCTTGAGTTTGTTTTTGTCTATGGTATGAGGCAAATGTCTGTCATCATGTAGATATCTGGCTGTCCGAGCACTACATGTTGGAAAAACTACACTAATAATAATACTTTTTTCATTTTCCTGGTTTTTTTTTTTTGTTTTTTTTTTTTTTTTTGCGGTACTGGGGATTGAACCCAGAGACATTCTACCTTTGAGCTACACCCCCAGCCCTATTTTTTACTCTTTATTTTGAAACAGGGTCTCACTAAGTTGCAGAGTGCCTCACTAGGTAGCTGAGGCTGGTCGCGAACCCGGATCCTCCAGTCTCAGCCTCCCAAATGCTGGGATTACAAGCGTGCGCCACCACGCCCGGCTTTTCCTGTTCATTTTTAAGGGATATTTTCCAATTATAAATTGACAGGCTTGTTTTTTGTTTTTGTATTGCAAAGACTTTGTTCTACTGTCTTCTGGCTTATATTGTTTTGATGAAAAGCCTGTAAAATGCTTATCTTTGTTCTTCTGTGTATACTATTTCTTTCTTCTCTTAAGTTGTTTTTTTTTTTTTAACCCCTTTGCCTTCCCCCTCCTTCCTGCTGTCTTTCTAGAATGATGCCCTTTTTCATCCACATTTGTATTTCAGGTGTAGAGAGGAGAGAGAGTGAACAGGGAGCAGGGTTTTGTCTGTCGGGCTCCCTGCTGAAGAGAGTAGAAATCCAAGACTGTTAAGAGTCTCAAAGTAGTTTACAGTCAGGCATGGTGGTGCATGCCTGTAATCCCAGTACTTGGGAGGCTGAGACAAGAGGATCACAGATCCTGTTCAAAATAAAAGTAAAATGGGGCTGGGGGTGTAACTTGGAGGTAGAATGCCCCCAGGTTCAATCCCAGTAAAACACACACACACACACACACACACGGTTTACTACCCAGAACTCTTTGTCTGGGTCAGTCAAGAACCATTTCCAGACAAGGAAATGAAGGAAAGGCTTCCTAACAGAAGACCTTCTGTCCCAAAGGAAGTGAACTGCAAGAAAAATGAAGCCAACGCTGCCTCCCTAACTTCTCTGGGCAGCAATGAACCCCACTCCCCAAATATAAGTTACCTTCACTCCTTTTAATCATTAACAACACTATTTGTATTACATATGGTATATGAATATTGATGAGGTCATGGTATCATCTATGGGATTTTTTTTTTCTGTGTAAATCATCAAATATAAGAAGAAACTAAAGAAACTATGGAGCCGGGCGTGGTGGCGCACGCTTGTAATCCCAGCATTTGGGAGGCTGAGACCGGAGGATCCGGGTTCGCGGCCAGCCTCAGCTACCTAGTGAGGCACTCCGCAACTTAGTGAGACCTGGTTTCAAAATAAAGAATAAAAAATAGGGCTGGGGGTATAGCTCGGAGGTAGAATGCCCCTGAGTTCAACCCCCAGTACCGCAAAAAAAAAAAAAAAAAAAAAAAAAAAAAAGAAGAAGAAGAAACTATGGGACTCTGAGCCTTACTTTAGAGAATTTACAGTGGAAAAATAGGTGTCATCAAACCACTTTTTAATCATTTTTCACTCAAGTGAAAATGCTCAGAATTTCACACTGTGAATCCACGTTTACAACACCTACAGGTGGGCTATCAGGCCCAGTTCACTACAACAATGTCTTCCACAACTCAAACTCCTACCATGCTCATACCACCACTCCACTCCTGCCCTCTCCCTTACACAGCAACCAACTGCTTCTTACAGAGGCCCAGAGGCCCCCCACCTTTTTTTTTTCATTTAGATGTAATAAGCCTAGTAGTTTTATGTTCACCAATTGTCTGTGTATCTCTATATTTTATCCATGTGCTCTTTAGATGTGTAGAAGTAGTTTGAAACTCCTTTTTTCCTTGTGTGACTGAGATGCTGTCACAGAACCTGAGACACTGATTAATGGTGTTATTTTGGACTCTGTGTGTGTGTGTATGTGTGTGTGTGAGACTGGGGATTGAACCCAGGGGCATTCTACCTCCAAGCTATACCCCCAGCTCTATTTTATTTTTGTTTTGAAACAGGGTCTCGCTAGGTTAATGAAAGTCTCACAATTTGCTGAGACTGCCCTCACACCTGCAATCCTCCTGTCTTAACCTCCCAAGTACTGAGATTACAAGAGTGGGCCACCATTCCCACTCTGTTTTGGACTTTCAACAAGCTCCTTGGCGAGGTAGCTCTGATGGAATTAGTTTTTATTTGTATGTTCTAAGGTTTTGTTTCCCTGAAATAGTTCTCTAGGCTGGATTGACTTGTTTTCCTTGTGTCTTCAGTGTGGTTTTCTTCCTCAGTGTTGTAGGTTGAGCGAAGACTACCCAGCATGTGAGACTGTCATCTCTTAGCTGGCACTCCTGGATGTGTAGGCATGGTAGCGGGAGCAACCATGAAACTGTAATTTACTTATCAGATCTCCTTTCCATAGCCTCACCTGCCTGGCTTAGAAAAGCAATAATTTTATAAACATTTTGAGTGTCTCTTTGTATTCTTTTTGTTTGACCAGATATGGTGAGGTAGGGGCCCATTCTTTTAAAATAAATGCTCTGGGGGTGGATCCCCAAACACTGGCATCTGAGTAGGAACATGAAAATGACCTTTTCCAAAAATTCAGTTGGAAAAATGTATTTACAAAATAATAGTGATGATGATAAAAGGCAGAACACTCTTTTTGGCAGTGTTGCTAAGCAAGGTGTAGATTTTACATTTTTGTCCTTGCTCCCAATGAGATGGATAAACAAAAATAAAACCACATACTACCATCTACTCATGGAATGTTGTTGTGTTTGCCAATCTAAAAGACCACCTTAATTTTTATACAACTTTGTCTTTTAGCTCTTCCTTTGACAGGGCAGGCCTTGCTCTGAACTGTCTCGCTTCTGACTGTTAAATACGAATGACGCATGCGCTGTGCTGCACTTTTTTTGTTCTCTTCTCGCTCACCCATTGGCCTGAGTTTCTTGTGCTTTCCCTCCACCCCTTCCTTTGTTAGAATACATGTATCAGCTGTGTAGAGCAAGAAAACAGTATTCTGCATCTGTGGCATTTATGTAGAGTTGCATACTGCTCAAAACGCAGGTTTTTGTAACTATGATTTTTACTGATGTATTCACAAGTACCCAATGTATTTTAGCAATATTTGTTCAATAAATATTCAAGCTATAAAGTAAAAAAATAATAAATTCAATATTTCCTGACTTTAAACAGTTTGACTATGATATGCCCTGGAATAGTTTTCTTAATATTTCTTATAGTTGGAATTCATTGAGTTTCTTGAATTTATAGGACTAAAGTTTTATCAAATTAGGAAAATTTGTAGCCTGTCCTTCCTTCCTTTCTTCCTTCTCTTCCCCTTACTCCTTCCTCTCTTTCTTCCTCCCTCCCTCCCTCCCTCCCTTCCTTCCTTTCTTCTGATTGAACCTAGGGGTGTTCTGCCTCAAAGTTACACCCCTAGCCTTTTTTTGAAACAAGGTCTTGCTAAGTTTCTGAGGCCAGCCTCAAACCTGTAATCCTCCTGTCTCAACCTCTTAAGTACTGGGATTACAGGTATGTGCCACCATACCCAGCTCATTATTTCTTCAGTATTTGTCTGCCACCCTCTTCTCAGGGACTCAAATTACTTATGTTTTTGTGCCAATTGAAGTCCCACAGCTAACTGATGCTCTGTTCAATTTTGTCTGCCTCCTTTTCTCTCTTTTTGTATAGTTTCTGTTGATTTGTTTCTCTTTTATTCTGAAGTGCATAATCTATTTTTATTCAATATTATATATTTTCATCTCAAATATTGTTGTTTCTATCTCTAGAAGTTTGATTTGGATATTTTTAGTGGATTTTAAATTTCTGAATAATTTTAAATTTACAGAAAATTTGCAAAGACAGTATACTTGGGGTATAGCTTGGTGTTAGAGCACATGGAGGCCCTCCTGGGTTCAATCCCCAGTCCTCTCTCCCCGTCCCCAAAATAGTTCGAAGTGTTCCCATATATCCCTCATCCAGCTCCACTTTTCTCTGTTACCTTACATTTTTTTTTTTTTTTCGGTACTGGGAATTGAACTCAGGGGCATTCTACCTCCGACCTACACCCCCAGCCCTATTTTTTATTCTTTATTTTGAAACCGAGTCTCACTAAGTTGTGGAGTGCCTCACTAGGTAGCTAAGGCTGGCCGCGAACCCGGATCCTCCGGTCTCCGCCTCCCGAATGCTAGGATTACAAGCGTGCGCCACCACGCCTGGCTTGTTACCTTACATTATTATGGTACATTTATCAAAAGCAAGTTATCATCATGAATGCATTACTACTAACTCAACTCCATACATTATTCATATTTCAATAGTTTTTCCATTAATGTCCTTTACTCTGTTCCAAAAATCAAGTGAAGATACCACCTCATATTTAATTGTCATGTCTATTTATTCTCCTCTGATCTGTGAGTTTCTCAGTTTAGTTTAATTTTGCTTTTCATTATCTTAAAAGTTTTCTAGAAGCATACTAGTCATGTATTTTTATAGAATGTCTCTTACCGTGTCTGGTACCATGTCAAGATTATACTGGTTACTGGTTATAGGTTTGGGGAAAGAATAACATAGAAATAAAGTACTTTTTTTTTTTTTTTTTGGTAGTACTAGGGATGGAACCCAGAGGCATTCTACCTCTGAGCTACACCCTCATCCCTATTTTATTTTGAAACAGGATCTCACACTAAGTCATGGAGGCCTCACTAAATTGCTGTGGCTGGCTGTGAACCTGTGATCCTCCTGTCTCAGACTCCCAAATACTGGGGATTACAAGCATGCACAACCAAACCCAGCTTTTTTTTTTTTTTTTAAGTTCTAGGGATTGAACTCGGGGCCTCACACTGAAGTACCCTTCTTATTACATCATATGAGAGAGTATATGATAGCCACATGACATCATTGGCAATACTAACTTTAGTCACTTGGTGGAGGTAGTTTTTGTAAAGCTATTCTTTTTCTCCCCATACTCTGGGAGCAAGTTTTCAAATTCAGTGCACACTCAAGATTTTATTAATCTATTATGAAAACATTTGTAGGGATAAAGAGTCATACACTTTAATGATGAAAGAGAAGGTTCATTAGGAAGATATAATGTCCCATAACTTCTATGAAAATGGTTTGAGTAGCTGGGCGTCGTGGCGCACGCTTGTAATCCCAGCATTTGGGAGGCTGAGACTGGAGGATCCGGGATCTCGGCCAGCCTCAGCTACCTAGTGAGATACTCTGCAACTTAGTGAGACCCAGCTTCAAAATAAAGAATAAAAAATAGGGCTGGGGGTGTAGCTTGGAGGTAGAATCCCCTGGGTTTCACCCGCAGTACTGAAAAAAAAAAAAAAAAAAAAAAACAAAAACATGCATACGTATCACTGTTAAGTGTTCATTGTGAATATTTCAGGAACCTTAGAATTATTTTATTGTGATCTCCATCCCCTTCTATCTTTTAAGCAGTTTAGGTTTTTTAGTTCCAACCTGCTTTTTTTTTTTTTTTTCCAGTACTGGGGGTTGACCCCAGGGGCATTCTACATCTGAGCTACACCCCTAGCCCTATTTTTTATTGTTGATTTTGAAACAGGGTCTCACTAAGTTGTGGAGGGCCTCATTAAGTAGCTGAGGCTGGCTGAGAACCCAGATCCTCCTGTCTCAGTCTCCCAAATACTGGGATTATAAGCTTGCACTACCATGCCCAGCTCCAACCTACTTTAATCATTACCCACCCACCCCAAATTTGATGTTTGAACAGCCAGTATTTATTTAGATTTACAAACCTGTATATCAGTTTCTTTGCCTACTTTTCTTTCTATTGAAATAAAATTCACCCTTTAAAAATGTACAACTCAATAGTTTTGAGTATATTCACAAAAATTGTACAAATATCAATAATATCTAATTTTAGACTATTTGGTTATTAAAAAAAAAAAGCAACCAGGCTCAGTGGTGTACTCCTAGAGTCCCACTATTTGGGAGGCTGACAGAAGGATCACAGGTTCAAGGCCAGTCTCAGCAACTTAGCAAGACCCTATCTCAAGACAAAAAATCACAAGGGCTGGGTATGTAGCTCAGAGGTCGAATGCCCCTGGGTGAGAGAGATTTATTATGAGGGATTGGCTTACATGATATGGAAACTGAAAAGTCACACAACAGACCATTTGCAGGCTAGAGCCCATGAAAGCCAATGTACACCGATCCAAGCCTGAAGGCCTAAGAACCAAGAGTACCACTGTATGAGGCCAAGAGAAGATGGATGTCCAGCTCAAGAATAAAGAACAAATTTACCCTTCCTGCACCTTTTTGTTCCATATAAACCCTCAATGGATTAGATGATACCCCCATAGTAAGGCTCATCTGCTTTATTCATCTACTAATTCAAATGCTAATCTCTTCTGGACACATCCTTACAGATGCACCCAGAAATAATGCTGTACAAACTAACTGTGCACTCTGCAGCCCAGTTGACACATAAAATTAACCATCACAGCTTCATTTTGTAGATAAGAAAAATGAAGCTCAGAAAGTTTATCCAAATTGCCAAAGCCATAAAACTTTAAGTAGGTAAATAAGTTTTGTGTTCAGTCATCCACAAAATCTCAGGCAACATATCCAGACACCTTAAAGGTTTGGCTTCTCTATTAGTCTGTATGGACTTTTTCTTTTCTTTTCCTTCCTTCCTTTCTTTCTTTTTTTTTTTTTTTAATTTTTGTACTAGGGATTGAAACCAGGGCTATTCTACATCCTAGAAATATCCCCAGTGCTTTTTTAAATTTTGAAACAAGGTCTCGCCAAGTTGTTGAGGCTGGCCTTGATCCTGGGATTCTCCTTTTTCAGCCTCCCAACTACTGGGATTACAGGTGCATGCTACCATATCCAGCTCTTTATGGACTTTTTTTTTACTGGCATTTTGCCGAAGCAAATATTCTGAAAAAGGTTTCTCCTGCTGAGGGAGAAGAGGGAGGGAATAGAAAGCAAATAGAAGAAGATGAGTTCTCCTGAACCTGAGCACCTCTGGTAGGTGCATTGACTGGGAAGATGTGGAGGCCAACAGGCATTTCCTTTACCATCCACAAACATCTCTAAGCTCTCTGGTGAAGGGGGCAGTGAAGAGGACATACCAAGGGTCCTGCACACTGTCTTTGGCCTGTCTCAGGTGGAAGGAGAATGCCCACGCCACAGCAGGACTTATCTGTGAGTTCTGCTGGATTTGAAGAATGTCACACTCTGAAGCGTTTCACTTCTCTCCTTAGACGGGGAGTGCCTCTTACCTTGCTCATCTTGCACAGAGCCTGGCCCTGGGTAGGTGCCCTGTACAAGTATGCTGGGGCAATTGGGATAACTAAAGTCTAACTGAGGAAAAAGAAGGCATTTGAAACTTTTAGAATGCAGGGACTTTAATGAGATGAACTGGTTTCACCGGTGATGGGATAGGGAACAAAGGGATGTTCAAGAGCCTACGAGGAAACCTCTGCCATATAAACCACAGGGACAGAGGGAGGAGGCAGAGGCACGAAGGCCCAGAAGTCATGCCACTGATCAGAAGCTCGAACCTAGCAGGCCTGTCAGAGAGCCACCCAAGTCAGACAGGGAGAAGAAGAAACAACTGGCCTCTCCCTCACCCCCATCCCAGTCTCCTGCTAGAGTCTCCCTCTGGCCAAACTCAGCTGAATTTAGCTGTCATGGAGTCTGGATACGTAGCCTGAATATGGATCATGGATCAACCTCCCTCTGTTATAGAGTAGAGCAGGAGAAGGCTAAGAGATGGACTTGAAAAAAATAGGCCAAAATTTGCATGGGAGGAAAAAGGAAGGAGGGAAGGGGAAAGGAAGGATAGAAACCTATGTGCAACATATATAAACATTCCAAAATGCTTCTTATACATTTTATTTTGTAATTAAAAGGAGTCTTGATTTTTTTTTTTAAACTTGCCTTCCATGTAGGGTCAAGGGACAAAGGAATATAAAAAACTTTTGAAAATTTCCAACAATGATTAAATATAAGGTGTGACCATCATCAATATCATGATCATGAATTCCCTGGATGAAGTTATATGTGAATGTAAGTGTAAATAGTTCATAAATAGTTGCATTTTTTTTTTGTACAGGAGATTGAACCCAGGGTGTTTTACCTCTGAGCTACACTTCCATCCCTATTTTATTTTGAAACAGGGTCTCACTAAGTTGCTGAAGGTGTTCTCGAACCTGTGATCCTCCTGTCTCAGCCTCCCAAATACTGGGATTACAGGCATGCACCATCATGCCTGGCCTATTGAGCATCTATTATGTGTGTATACTTTTTATACACATATATTAGAGGAGTTTTTTGTTTTTTAATTTTTAGCTTTTAGTAATGATGGCTAAGAGTGAATTAAATAGATAGTTATTTTCTGGCATAAGAATTCCAGAGATATTCCTTCAGGCTTTCCATCTTGTTTATAAGATGGCTGTGATCCCAGCCTTCAATTCCAAGTTTAAAGTGGATGTGGCTGGACAGTTCAGACTATATATTCTCCATTTCTACTAACAGTCCCATGAAGTAGCATCTTCCTTAACAAATGAGACAACACACAGCTGGTAAAAGGCAGAGACACTCTGAGAGCTCTTTTCATTGCCACACCATGTCCCATCCTCCCTCTATAGGTCTTGGTCATGGAGCCGCAATAGGTGCCAGTAGACTTGATGAAGAAAGAAGGAAAGAGGTCAATTCTGAAATAAATTGATACCTGTCCTTGGGGATATACATGGAGTAATGCGGTCACAAGAGGTTGCCTAACTACATGTGCTAGAATCATACCTCCACTTGAGTGTAGGGCTTTGGAATGGTCACACTGGGAGGCTCAGCCCTTATTCTCATGATGCCACTATTGCCCAGAACTCCTGTGAGACTCCCCTCTACAAGTCGGAGAAAGACCTCAATCTTATTACTGTAAAATTACACCTCAGTTCTGACCCCAAACCCAGCTATAGCTCCTCATTTCATTTACCATGAGTCCCAAGTGACTTTTGACAGTGCCAAATATCAAAAAGCACTCCCCAAACACAGAGATGTATTGCAATTTAGATGTAAAAGAATGTCTTGCCTAAAAATTTTCAAGTAAAAATTACAAAAAATCTTAAAGAAACAGAAGCACTGTTCAAATAAATATACCCTCCTAGGCAGAAGTCTTGGGAGAAGACAACTATTAAGTTCAGTTGTATCATTTTTTGCTTTGTTTGAGAAAATTACTCATTTTGAGGAGCACTGTGAAAAGAACTCTGGACTTTATGGTAAAGATACAAATGGAATAATAATGTTGGTCAGAGTACCATGAGATGGGTATGCTCTTTAGCTAGGGAAATTATAAATTGCTTTACTTTCTAAGAGCATTTGGCAGTGAGATTCACGACCTTTAAAGAGTTTAAACCAGTTGGCTTAGAAATTGTATTTCTAAAAATCTTTCTTAGGAAAATAGAGATAAAGATAAAGGATACATATATAACTATTTATTGCAGTATTATTTGTAAAGCAGCAAAAAGAAAAATAACTCCCACAATGGGAAAATTTTAGGTCAATGATGGCATAAATATTGAATTAAATAATGCAGCCATTTAAATTTTGCTAAAAAATGATGTTTGAAGATGTTCACAAAAATGATAAAATCAAGCCAGGTGTGGTGGCGCACGCTTGTAATCCCAGCATTTGGGAGGCTGAGACCGGAGGATCCGGGTTTGCGGCCAGCCTCAGCTACCTAGTGAGGCACTCCACAACTTAGTGAGACTCGGTTTCAAAAATAAAGAATAAAAAATAGGGCTGGGGGTATAGCTTGGAGGTAGAATGGCCTGAGTTCAATCCCCAGTACCGCAAAAAGAAAAAGAAAAAAAAAAAAGATAAAATCACACTATAAAACCACACGCATCATGTAGTCCTATGTTTTACTTTCTATGTGCTAAAAAAAGGCTCAAAATATGCCAAAAATGATAGCAGCGATTTTTATCTGAATGATTAAATTATAGGGAATTTAATTTTTTTTTTTTTTTTTGTACTGGGGATTGAACCCAGGGGCATTCCACCCCTGAGCCACACCCCAGCCCTTTTTATTTATTTCTTTATTTTGAAAAAGGGTCTCGCTAAGTTAATAAAGCTGTCCTCAAACCTGCAATCTTCCTGTCTCAGCCTCCCAAGTACTAGGATTACAGTCTTGTACCTTATCATGTCCAACTCATTAGCATTACTTTTAAATATAGAGATGTGCAGTGCATGGTGACACTCATCTGTAATCTCAGTACTTGGGAAAGCTGAAACAGAAAGATCTCAGGTTGGAAGCCAGCCTCAATAATCTAGTGAGGCCCTTTGCAACTTAGTGAGACTCTGTTTCAAAATTAAAAAAAAAAAAAAAAAATAGGGATGGGGGTATACTCAGAGGTAGCGCACCCCTGGGTTTAATCCCCAGTAACACAGGACGGACGGACGGACAGACGGAAGGAAGGAAGGAAGGAAGGAAGATGTTTCACTGAGAGAGATCTGTGCCCAAGGAGCTGATGGTTTAATGGAAGAAATCAGATGTATATACAAATAAATTTATTATAAGGCAATAAGGGCAACCGTGAAGGTTTTACAAAGTATAGGGGGAAAGATTAGTTCTTCATAGGAGAGTTCAAGTTTGTCGAAAAGAGGTAACATTTGAGCCAGGCGTGGTGGCGCATGCTTGTAATCCCAGCATTCGGGAGGCTGAGACCGGAGGATCCGGGTTCGAGGCCAGCCTCAGCTACCTAGTGAGGCACTCCGCAACTTAATGAGACCCGGCTTCAAAATAAAGAATAAAAAATAGGACTGGGGGTGTAGCTCGGAGGTAGAATGCCTCTGAGTTCAATCCCCAGTACCACAAAAAAAAAAAAAAAAAAAAAAAAAGAAAAGAGGTAACATTTGTGCAGGGTCTTGAAGGATGAGTAGGAGGGCTCCAGGGCTTTGTAAACTGTGAAGTGCTATGTAAGTGGAAGTTCGTCTTTGGCTTTTATTATTACTGTCAAGGCTTATCTCATATAAAGCTCTCTTTCTTGTCTCTTTCCCATGCTTCCTGAAGTCCAGGATCCCTGGGACAGGAAGCAGGAACAGTTAAACAGTCACACATCAGTGCTCCAGCAAGTGAACTGAGGTGTATCCAACTAAGGAGCAGAACCAGAACCAAAGGACATAAAATTATCTGGGAGCAGAGCCAGGAAGATGCTGGTGAGTAAACAGTTCCCCTCTATTTGCCACCCTGTGGAAAGGCAGGCTTCCACCAGAACTTATGGGGCCCTCTCCTCCTGGGAGATGGTAAAACCTGAAAACAAGTATCACACATCAGTCTGTGATTTACATTGGCAGGAAATGATGTGTCAGACAGGGTGGAGTGAAAAGAAGGGATGCTAGTGAGGGAACCAGGAAGGGCGGCAAGAGATATCTGTTCTGGAGCAGTTCTTGGAAGCTCAAAATTGAAAGGGATCTAAAAGTTCTCTAATTCCTCTTCCTGCTAGACCTTGGGCCTAGGGCAGAGAGCAGCAGCATCGCCATCTAGACCAGACCATGCCAAGAGGCCAGAGGCCCTGCAGGGTATCACTTGATTCCAGCCACAAGCTGGGAATTGAATATTCTTTCCGCCAGCAGAATTTGTACTGGGCATGCATGTATGCTAGTGAATGAGGGTACCTCATGTGATCATAACAAGCAGATCTGGTGTGGTGTCCCAGGGGCCATCAAAGCTCAGTGAGCTGGGCCATAAATTTGGAACATAGCAATCGCCAGCTTTGCTGAGCCTAAGCCCACAGGTCGCAGAGGCCAGAGGTCAGCACTCTGCAGTATTACAGGCTCACAATCAGCAGAGCAGCAGCAGTCTCTGGAGTGCATTAAGTTCCAACCAGCAGGCTATAGGCTCTGAATAGAACATCATAGTCTTAGGCCCTGAGGAGTTTGGGCCAGGAGAACACAGTGGCCTGTAGCCAACCAGAGACTCCTGTTTGCTTGCACTAAGAAGTATATCTAGTTAAAGAGGCTCTGGAGAACAAACTCAAAACTTTGATTATCAGACTCATATTGGTAGAGGTGAAGATATACCCCCAGCATAGACCTTATTATAAAGGGATAACAAATAAACACAGGACTCACACACAAAGAGCAAGAAGATGCCAAGACAATAGAAACACAAACCTGAGAACTTTGAACATATGAGAGCTAGGAATAGTGAGGAAATAGTAAACTCTCACAACTCAACAACAATGGAGATCACCAATACTGATGGGCAAGAAATGAGAGAAGGAGAATTCCGAATTTTGATCTTCAATATGATGAAAGGCCTCAAAGAAAGTGTATAGGCAATGAAGGAGGAAATTGAAGGTTTAAGAAAGAACCAGAAAGAGGCTCTGAATGAAATGAAGGAGTCAATAAATGAAGTCAGCAATAGAAACCAACTCTGGAAGGCTAGACCACATGGGTATCATTCTTGGAATATAGTTCATTCAAAACTGAAAGCATGGTCAACAGTATACAGAAGATATTACAACAATACAACCTTTACATTCAACAAATATGGACAATATGAAATATCCAAACTTATGGATAAAAGGCATTGAAGAAGGTCTAGAAGCACAGACCAAGGGTAGCAGAAACCTCTTCAAAGAAATAATTTCAGAGAATTTTCCAAACATAAAAAAAGACTTGGCTATCCACGTATAGGAGACATACAGAACACAATAAGACAAGATCAAAGAAGGACCTCCCCACGCCACGTAATAATCAAAATGACTAATATAGAGGCCAAGGAAAGAATCTTAAAAGTGGTGAGAACAAAAGAATGGTTGACATTCAGGGGCAAAATAATAAAAACCACTCTAGACTTCACAACCCAAGTCCTAAATGCCAGGAGGGACTGGTATGAAGTACTCCAGACTTTGGAAGAAAACAATTTCCATAGAAGACTGATATATCCAGCAAAGATATCACTCAAAATTGATGGAGAAATAAAAGTTCTCTGATTCAATCCTCCTGATCCTTTCCCCAACATTCCCAAAACACTGTCATACTCCTCTGTCTTTAGGGAGCAGTTCAGAGGCCACGTCTGTTACCTCCTACCTCAGTGCCTCTGGACTCTGTCCTTACTGGTTAATTTTATGAAAACAACCAGGTGTGGTGGCACACGCCTATAATTCCAGGATTTGAGAAGTTGGACAAGAGAAGTGGAGGTTCAAGGCCATCCTCAGCAACTTAGCAAGGCCCTCAGCAATTTAGTGAGACCCTATTTCAAAATAATTAAAAGGATTGGTGCTGTAGTTCAAAGGTAGAATGCCCCTGGGTTCAATCCCTAAGAACCCCCCCCTCCTGAAAAAATTCAGTGTCTGCTGTGTGCCAGGCACTGTGTTTATATTAGTTTCTTGATTGCAGTATGCCCTCTTATTTATTCATGTATCAAACATATGGGCTGGGCATGGTGGCACATGCTTGTATTTGCAGTTCTGGGGAGGCTGAGACTGGAAGATTGCAGGTTTGTGGCCAGCCCCAGCAACTTAGCAAGGTGATTGAACCTGGGGCTTTCAACCTCTGAGCTACACCCCAGCCCTATTTTGTTTTTTGTATTTGGAAACAGGGTCTTACTAAGTTGCTGAGGATCTTGCTAAATTTCTAAGGCTGTCCTCAAACCTGCAATCCCCTGGTCTCAGCCTCCCAAGTATTGGGATTACAGGTATGTGCCACCACACCTGGTTCCAGGTCCTCATGATACCAAATTCTAGTGTCTTATTTCCAATAGGATGCCACTGGCCATGCATCAGTTCATCTGTGGATCTGTCCTCTCTTCTGTCCTAGATAGCCATTGCCCCGAGGGAAGGTTCTGTACTTGACTCCATTTTGTATTCTGTCTGGCACCAGAAGAGTACACAATTGATATATGTGTCTTAAATCTCCAAGGGGGAGAAAATAAAAGAATGAATGTGTGAATGAATGCTTCAGATATCAGTTCATAGTATGGTGACCGACTGGAGAGAGAGACCATTCTAAGGGGAGGTGCGTCCTCTCCAGAAGGCCCTGAGGATATTGTCTGGGTACTAGCTCATTTTTTAGAAATCACACCTTTTGCTCAGCTGCATATCTCTGCAAGCAAGCAGGCAGAGCAGAGGGGAACACATGCGTGGCTTCCAATGAGTTGGGGAAATGAGGTTAAGTTTCGATTCAGATAGTTATTTGTGTTTTCTAGGTCTGCACGGTTGATAAATTTTCAACGAGCAGTGATTCTGTTCCTCATCTTTCATTGCTTTATAGGACGTCAGGGAATGAAAGCATAACATCCTGCTTTCCCATAAGTTCTCTGGCCGCTATCCTGGCACCAATTAAAGACATGTCTATGCAATTAATCAAAACCAATTTGGAAGCACTCTGGCGCTGCTCCTCTGATGTGCTGCCTGCTCCACATACAGTAGTTCCTCAGCTGCAGCAATGGAGCCAGGCACATAGGGGCTTTTGATGAACTGGCTGTGCTGGCCCCGAGTGTTAACTATGTCATCTGACATGACTAATGAGGCTCGGATTTGATCCGCGTGAGTGGAGCAGCCCTGCCGTCTGGAGGAGGCTCAGTTTCCACAGCCGGCCTGGGAAGAGGCTTCCACATTTAGGGTACACACTCCATCATGTCAGCTGGAGTCCTAGAGGCCCCTAGCGTTAGAGCTGGGAGTCGTCCATGGGGAGGGTGATGGAAATTGTGGGTGAGGCTCTGTGCTGGGCGCCAGTGTGAATATGACCCAATTTAAATTTCTAGTGCAGCCTCCTCATTTTACAGACACGAAAACCAAAATTCAGCAAAAGTGTAAGACTTGCCAAAGACCTGAGCTTTGGAGAGAGAAATAAAGGAAAAGGCATGGTCTCTGCCCTTGAGTTGCTAAACTACTAGTGGAGCAAGTAAACATGCATGTATGATAGTAACAACTGGAGCCTGATGCAAATACACCTTATCTAGGGTTAAAGCATGGGTTTCCCTCCTTCGGTCTGCAAGCCTTTAGCAAGGGGCTTCATTGCCTGTGCCCTTGCCACCTCAGCAATTCCAGGAGGTTGAGATTTGGAGTCAACAGATCTGAGTTTGAGTCCCAGCCCTATAAGTTGATGTAATCTTCAGCAAATCATTTCATTTTTCTAACATTTGATTTCCTCAGCTGCAACACTGTAACAAGCCAAATACTGCCCACCTAGTCTATTTCCTCAAGTTCTTGTGAGACCTGATGGAGTTAATGAGTGTGAAAGAATAAGAGTCTCTGCGTATGTTAGTTATTATTCATGTTATTACCCCCTCTAAGGAGCACTGGCTGAAATCTCTGGAATATGGATCCACAGATAGCTTTAACTCTCTTCCTCTTCCTGTCTCTTTCAGAATGCACAGGAAAGAAATGGACATAAAATCAATTGGTCATCTGCCTACAATCTCAACAGCTTTCCCAGAGAGTCCATCACATATAAAGAGGAAGAACTCAGCCATTGTAATTTAAAGTCATTCCACACAGTGATTGAGCACCTACCATATGCCAGACGTTGGCCACGCTGTGTGGGGAATCAGAGTTGGATAAAACATATTCCTTGGCCACCTTGAGAAGCTCGCCATTTAGTGGGAGAAACAGACATGGACATAAATAACTATAATGTACTGCAGCAAAATACAATTGCCATAGGAAAAATACAAATCAAGTGCTTTGTGAGCCAGAGGAGGGAATGATTCATTTCCCAACAGGAGACTGGGAAAAGGCTCATCAAAGAAGTGGTACTAAAGCATGGGCAGGGTTTAGCTCTGTCAGGAAACAGAAGAAAGGCCACCCCACACTGAAGGATCAGCATGGGCCAAGGTAGGGCACCTGGAGATCTAAATGGTGATCTAAAGGAGAGACTAAAATCAAGTGTGGGGTGGAGTGTGAGTATGAACAAAAGAGAAACCTCTAGGCCCCAGCTATGAAACCCAGGCATGGACGTTGCTGTTTTTCTCTACTCCTTGCTAGCTGAGGTCACCTTGGCCTCTGTCCCTCAATCAGAGAATCTCACCCAGGCCCTTCCTCCAGGCAGCAGAGCCAACAACAAATGAACAGGGAACAGCAACCATCAGATGCAAAGACTCCTGGGCTGGGTAGTGTGAGGTCATAGTCATGTCTCCTAGCTCAGGTAAGAGCTTCATATCAGATGTGGCAATGACACCAACACTGGAGCAGGACAGCAGACCCAAAGCCTCTGGCCATGGCTCACACGCTACATTTTCCTCCCTTGTCCCGCCATCAGAATAGCTCTGGAAGACCCAGAGCTATAGCTGGACTCTAGGCATGCCATGGAGCACTCTGGGGACTCCTATTTTCTGTCTTTTCAGTCTCTCTGTCCTTCATTGTGAATTGTCTTTTTATTGTGAAAATAATATAGTGATAAGAATGGGAACCCGAGCTGGGGATGGTGGTGCATCTTGTAATCCCAGCATTTGGGAGGCTGAGACCAGAGGATCTGGGTTCACGGCCAGCTTCAGCTACCTAGTGAGGCCCTCCGCAACTTAGTGAGACCCTGTTTCAAAATAAATAATAAAAAATAGGGCTGGGGGTGTAGCTCGGAGGTAGAGTGCCCCTGAGTTCAATCCCCAGTACCGGAGGAAAAAAAAAATGGGAACCCCAAAAATGAGAGAATGAGGAGAGAGCACACTCACGTTATCTGTTTCTGTTTCTCCCTGCCCTTCCTGCTCTCCTCTGTGAGTGTAATTGCTTTGGACCGCTTTTGTCACTGATACAACTACACATTCTATCTATTGCTCAGCATTGTATCATGCAGCCTTTTCCATCTTGCTACTCACTGGTATCCACACAGGCTCGCCCTTATTCCCCCAAGACTGAACAAAGATGTCAGGGCCATGTAAAAACGACTTCCCAAAGATAACGTGATCTTCTTAGACAATTATCATCATGATGCAGAAGAAGAACACTGCTCTGTCACACTGACTTGGGTTGGAATCTCAGCTCCTCTGCTTTGAAGCTAAATGTCCCTGGGCAGATCACTCCATATCTTTGAGACTCAAGTCCTCATCGTTAAAATGAGAATGCTTTTAGTACAACCTTCAAGGGATTGCAGTGAGGATTAAGGAAATGCTCAGTAAGTGGTAGCTCCCCTTGTGGAGGCTGACCTACAATCCACCTTGCTTTTTCCTTCCTTGCCCATATTTGACCTTCTCCCTTTCCCTGGGCCCAGCAAGTCTCCTGGGTGAACCCACCTAAATTCTGAGAAGCATAGTGTGGTCTGCATACTTATTACTCATTGGGTAAATGTGCTATCTTTCCTGGGCATGGTGGTGCATACTTGTAACCCCAGTATTTGGGGAGGCTGAGATGAGAGGACTGCAGGTTCAAGGCCAGCATCAGCAATTTAGTGAGGCCTTCAGCAACTTAGACTCTGTTTCAAAATAAAAAAATAAAATAGGGCTGAGGGTTTAGCTCAGAGGTAGAATGCCCCTGGGTTCAATTCCATGGTAACACACACACACACACACACATACATACACACACACACAGTGCCATCTTTTACTTGAGTTTCCTCCTCTGATGGAAATTCTGATTGTTTTCCAATTTTTCACTATTTTCAATAATGATGTAATAAATATCTTACTGTACAGTGTTATCTCACCCTTTAAAAACTGTATCTCCTTAGGAACAATCACCAGGAATAGAATCACTAGGAAGTTAGAAACATTTTAATGTCCTCTGATGTGTATTTTCCAAATTGTTTTTCAGAAGGCTTGTATCTGTTACTTTGCCCCCAGTTCAAGGAAGGGGACTGCCTGGGCTACATTATAGGTCCTTGCACAGAGCCTCCCATTCTTACTTGATTTCCTATTGTTTTCTTTTCCCAATATGCCTCCTGACTCCCACGTCATATTAGACAACTGACTGTCCCCTCCACAAATAATTATTTCCTATTCATCTCTACCACCCTTGTCCAAAAATATCCTTCTTAAGATCCCTTAAGATCCCTGCTCACCCCAGAGCTCAACCTCTGTGGAACTGGGAATTTCTATACTCTTTTCAAGACCCAGCTCAAATTCCCATTTCTCTGTGAACTAGTTCCAAGTCTCACAATCGTTAGTCACTTTTGCTATATGTAATGTCTGGAGGGATCCTTGGCCTCCAGTGTTCCCTAAGAAATAGTCATCCCTAACTCCAGCACATGCCCCAATCAGTGTGTTTCTCTCTTGTATCCCCATTTCCTCACCCTCTTACACCAGACAATCACCAGGTTATGTCAGTTTGTCTCCTAAATATTCTTGCATCCACTTATCATTCCTCATCAGGATTTCTGCAATGATCTCCATATATATATGTATATATTAATATATATATATGTATATATATTAATATATGTATATATATAAATATATGCATGGCTCAAAATCAAAATCTTCTTTAAGCCTTATAATAGAAACCAGTAGATTCCTGCCCTATCCCTCTCTACCCCCAACTTTATTCCTCAAAGACAAATAACTACTTTCAACTCTTTCTTTTGGTATATACTTCCATTTTCCAAATAAGATACTGCTGTTTCTCGATTTAAAATTCAAACATTACTGACTGAACAATAGATTTCTATAATATCACTTCCCTCTACCATTTTCCAGTATAATTAGATTTATAATTATTTCAAAATTTTTGGTTAAGTCATTGTGCAGTACTTACATATTATAACCAGAATCACCATTAAAACCATTTGCCCCCTGAGAAGCCAGCATCCACTCAGGGACTGCTTCCCTCCTGGTGAGGTCTGAGCCTGCTGGGGGCAGGTGGAACCTCAGGGACAGAGAATGATGTGTGGGAGATGAGGCAGGCTGCCTATTGACTGATGGGCACCAGAACAGTCTCTGGATGGTGTCACGAAGGGTTCCCTGGGCAGTAAGTGTAGCTGAGAGAATCCTTTGTGGGGAGCCTGAGGAAGTGCCCACGAGGAACTAGAGGTACTAGTTGGTATACACATGGACTAAACAAATGCTGGTCTCTTGGGAAGAGTTCTAGAACCCTTAGAGTGCCAGGTATTTATTGTCTCTTTACTTGCTGAATCTTGGGATGTTCTAAGGAGCTCCAAGATGGTCCCCTTGACCTACCTTAGAACATGGAGTTCTAAGAAGGCAAGGGCAGGGGCAGTGGCAGTGTGTACTCAGGGAGCCTGGGTTAGCTACTATTAGCTAACCAATAGAGAAACATTTCAATTGTTTAAAAATTAATATGGTCTAAAGCTGGGTGTGGTGGCACATGCTTGCAATCCCAGTACTTGGGAGACTGAGACAGGAGGATTGAAGGTTCACGGCCAGCCTCAGCTACTTAGCGAGGCCCTCTGCAACTTAGTAAGACCCTGTTTCAAAAATAATTAAAAAATAGGGCTGGGGGTGTAGCTTGGAGGTATAATCCCCTGGGTTCAATCTCCAGTGCCACAAAAAAATTAATATGGTCTAATATAACTAGCCATGATTATGACTATAAATGTTAGTCACAGTCAGAGTCCCTGTGTAGGGCTCTATGATTACATTTCCATTCTTGTTAAGATTTTAGTTTTTTCTAGAGTTAATAACTGCCTCGTTGTTTTATTTTGCTTAGTTTCCATATACTCCTCACTAAATCATCTCCCAAACTCTAACAGAACAATATGATGACCATATCTGTCAGGTAATTTATCATTTCCAGCTACCTCCCAGACACTATGCTAGGCACTGGGGACTCAACTAGGAGCAAAACAGACATGGTGCCTAATTTCACTGAGTTTATAGTCCAGCAAGAGATCACATACAAATCATATTGATCCCTTAGTATCTATGGAAGATTGGTTCTAGGACCCTCCACCTCCATACACACAAGTGCCCCAATCCACAGATGCTCAAGTATTTTATATAAAATGGAAGAGCATTTTCATATAACCTACACACATCCTCCAATATACTTTAAATCATCTCTAGATTACTTATAAACCTAACACAATATAAGTGCTATGTAAATAGTTATACTGTAAGCCGGGCATGGTGGCACACGCTTGTAATCCCAGCATTTGGGAGGCTGAGATCGGAGGATCCGGGTTCAAGGCCAGCCTCAGCTACCTAGTGAGGCACTCTGCAACTTAGTGAGACCCTGTTTCAAAGTAAAGAATAAAAAATAGGGTTGGGGGTATAGCTCGGAGATAGAATACCCCTGAGTTCACTCCCCGGTACCACAAAAATAAATAAATAAATAAATAAATAAATAAATAAATAAATAAATAGTTATACTGTATTGCTTAGGGCTAATGACAAGAGAAAAAAGTCAGTACATTTTCATTACAGATGCAACTTTTCCTTCTAACTATTTCCAGTCCTCCACTGTTGTGCAGGACTCATGGGTACAGAGGACCAACTGTAATTACGATTAAGTGTTATAATGAGAAAGATGGGTTCTTTGGAAACATATAGCAGAAATATCTCACATGGCTAGGAAGACAGGAAAGATTTCATACCTGAAAAGTAGATGGAAACTGCTCTTTCAGGTATTATATATTTATTGAGTGCCTCTTATATAACAGGCACCATTCTAAATGCTGAGAAGACAACACTTAACAACACAAGGCAGTAAGCTTCCTGCCTTCCTGGAGCTTACAGTCTCATTAGGGGAAACTAAACACAAGATAATTTTCTTTTTCTTTTTTTTTTTTTTTTTCTGTGTGTGTGTGTGTGTGTGTGTGTGTGTGTGTTACTGGGGATTGAACCCAAGGGTATTCTACCTCCGAGCTATACCCTCAGTCTTATTTGTTATTCTTTATTTTGAAACAGGGTCTTACTAAGTTGCGGAGGGCCTCACTAAGTAGCTGAGGCTGGCCGTGAACCCGGATCCTCCAGTCTCAGCCCCCCATGTACTGGAATTACAAGTGTGCGCCACCATGCCCGGCTAGAAGATAATTTTCAACAGAAACAAGGACTGTAAAATAAAGTGGCATGATGGGGAGTGATTGGGCACAAGGTGAGGTTATTTTAGGCAGGTTGAGAAAGTCATGGAAGGTCTCTCCAAAGAGGTGATATTGAACATTATCTAAAGGATGTGGATGGCCAGCTGTGTGAACAGCAAAGAGGAATGCAAGATCTGAGGACAAGCAAGACCATCAGATGGTAAGGCAGACAGAACTGAAATCAGTTTCATGAAGGGCAGGGACCTGTGGCTAAAGCCAAGGGAATGGATATAAGCTGTAGGTCACAGGCTCTGGCACCTGTCCCCTGTCCTAATATACTACTATTGGCAAAACCCCTATTTTGCAGTTGTTTGCTTATTTGTTGTAAGATACATTTCCACCCTCTTTACCCTCCTAAGTATTACAGGTAGAAACTTGAAAATTACAAAATTACATTTTTTCAGGCCCCCCTTTTTAGATGAAAGGTGTTGGAAGGAGTATGAAAGGTGTGTGTGGGGTAAAAAGCCCTGTTTTGTTCTGGTTTTGGTGGCAACTCTAGCAACAGCAGCAACTTCCAGGCTCCTCCTGAGCCACTGTCTCAGCAGCGGGGCCCATGGTAGACTAGTATCTTTGGGAGCTGGCTTCACCCAAGGTGGCAGCACCTTCCCCGTCTCCCTTTTTCTCTTCTAATCCTCTAAGCCCTTTCTGACTTGAGCTACTCCCATGTGCCCAACATCTTTGTAAACAATTTCCTGCATTCAATCTCTTTCTGCTGGAAATAATCTAGAGTAGTACAGTCCGACAGAACATTCTATGATGACAGAAACAGCCTAATTGTGCTAACCAATATAGTATCTCCTAGCCATATGTGGCCAGTGAGCTCTTGAAATGTGGCTAATGTGACTGAGAAACTGAATTTTCAATTTCATTTAATAATTTAAATGTAAACAGTCACATGTGGTTAATAGCTGCTATACCAGACAGTGCAGATCTATAATGATTTGTTTTCCTGATGAGATGCTTGCTGACACAGAAAGTGGTCGTGGGAAACTGACCCTTAAAGATGGAAATCTGGGATCGTAATATGACCGGAGCAGGCTTGAATTCAGGGATGACCTCATTGCCAGTGGAAAATGGAATACTGTGTCAGGGAAGAACCCCAACCTCATGGAAGACAGCAAGGAGTAACAAGATAGCAAGGAGTAACAAGCCCCAGGGGGCATGCAATGGTCCAGATGGCAGTCACACACGTGTAGGGTTGTGCTGTTGCTGAGGAATCCTGGTCCAAGGGCTTAGAACCTTTTATAGCAAGCACTCAATGAGCCAATCTCCTTCCCCTGGGGAGTGAATAGTTGGTACGGTGGTCCCCCTGACCTACCTAATTGTCTTTGTGACTAATTTCAGAAATGACTCAGGGTCAGAGGACGGTTAGTCCTTGCAGCTAGGCACATTCAGCAAAGACATATGAAGACACTTTAATCTTCTGATGGATTGAACTCTCAACTAATGGTTCATTGCGTGGCATACAGTAATGGAAGAGTTACTTAACCATCACCTGTGAATACCTGGGATGAAATGCTTATTGAAAGAAAGTATTTGTAATTAAAAGAGGTTTAAAATGGACTGGCTGCTTCTGACAGCACTGAAGATCTCATCAATGTAAAAGTTCACGGTTCTTGCCATGTTTAGAGAACCAGAGAGCTACTGTTGTAGTTATAAAATATTTTAAAAACTTATGATAGTTGCAGGATTAATATAGTTGAAAAGCATACCCAATCAGAATTATAATGCTAGTAGAAATCACAGATTCTTCAGGTTTCTGCATGAAAGTTAGGGCACTGAATGGGAAGGAATAGGACCCTGAAATTTAGAATGGAGACATTTGGTTCAACTCAGGCAAATATGAGACTCTGAAATGCCTAGCTGGGAAAACAACATAGGAGTACCATCATGTTTTAAAAAGAATTAATCCTTGAAAATGGGGGCAGGGACAAAAAATGAGAGCATATGTGTGCATTAAGGTAACTCCATTCCCCTAAGACTATTCAAGACTCCTATGTTTAAAGACTGAATGTAAAAATTCAGAGCTCTTTCCAAGTAAAATGAATCTAGGTGTCTTACCTCCTCCAAATCACTCTGGCGCTATGTCCCACCCTGCTGGTTATTATACTGGAGGCAGACAAGGTCCATGTGGAAATACAAAATTCCCAATCGTAAATCTATCAGCTTTGCATGTATTCACAGCCTCTTGCCAAGTCTGATTCCAATCCTCCTCTTGGGGGCCTGTATTTCCCTCTCCCATTTGTTCCATACTTTTATTATTTGTTTATTGAAATGCTCAACTTGCTAGGATAGTCTCCCCAGGAAGTCATCATGTTTTTTTTGTTGTGGTTAGAATTCCAGGGGCTATTAGAGATAAGGGTGAATGATTCTAGGATGCTATCTGGGCCTCCACACAATACCCATAGCTTTTGGGAACTGCAGAACTCCCTTTCACTGATAAGACTTAATTGTAGTGACAACTCTTCATCACTCTTTACTCATCTGAGGGTAAAGCAATGAATAAGTAGGAGTGGGGGGTGACCTTGCTCTCAACTCATGATCATAAAATTTAGTGGTAAGGGCAGAGAAGTAAAAGTGAGTTACAATCCTGGGAGATCAGTGCAGTGGTGGAAGTGCAAGGTGCTTTAGGATCACTTGAGCTGTGGGTAGGAGGTGGAGGAAGGGGCAGTACTTTCCGGAATCTCATCTTGAAGGGTGAGGAGGGGCGAAGGATGGAAATGGGATTGACATTGATCTTGGCAGAGGAAGTAGCATAGTTAAAGGGTGGAGAGGCAGGTGGTTGTTCAGGAAGAGCAGGCCATTCCAAGTAGCTGGAGGCTTGGGTTTGAGTGACGAGATGAAGTGAGCCAGGCATGGTGGCGCACGCTTGTAATCCAAGTACTTGGGAGGCTGAGACAGGAGGATCTGGGTTCTCAGCCAGCCTTAGCTACTTAGTGAGACCCTCTATAACTTAGTGAGACCCTGTTTCAAAATAAAGACTAAAAAATAGGGCTGGGGGTGTATTTCAGAGGTAGAATGCCCTTGAGTTCAATCCCCAGTACCAAAAAGAGAGAGAGAGAGAGAGAGAGAGAGAGAGAGAGAGAGAGATGAAGTAGCACCCCATTTTACAGATATGAGAAATGATTTTCAAAGAGGCAGTAGGAGAGGCAGAATTGCCTTTAGTGCCTTCTAGGATCAAGGTGCCAGGGCAGTGGACCACCTAGCAGAGATCATTGTCTTGTTGGGCATCCTGACACAATGGTAAACTAGTGGGCATGGGCAACTGCACCTATAGGACTAGGGTCTGGCAAATTTGTACATAGAATTACAAGCATAGAACATTAAATATGAACTATCTCAACTCTTCTTTTGTTGAGTTTTTCAGACTATGGCCGACCCCATCTGTAGTCCAAGTACTCTTGGCAATAATTATATACAACTATAGTAAGTGGCTATTTTTTATTAAGCACAAAAGACTGTATATATAATTTCATTTAATTTTATAACCATCCAATAAATCAGATTATCCTATTCTCAAATTAGAGATGAAGAAATGTGGGCCTTAGAAAATTTGTGACTTGAATAAGTTCATATAGCTAGTAAGAGCAAGTAACAGAAATAGCCAACAAATATTTAATGCTTACCATGTGCCAGACTCAATGTCATAATACACTGTTGAGTGTCTTACCAACAGCCCTCTTACCCTTCTCCACTAACAGAATCCCAGTTTTGTTAGGAAAGGGACTCTATCTCCAGTGTGACTGGCCTTTGTGGGTCATTGGGTTAAAGTCAGGCTTATTGCCCAGCTCTGGCCAAAGATCTGTGAGAGAGCATATATAAGAAATTTCTAGTAAATTTTTTCTTAAAGAAATATACAAAAGAAAGAGATGACTTCCTACTATCACATATTTTAGTGCTTGGATTTGATACTCGAAACTATGGCAGCCATCTTGTGATTATGAAGAACTCCAGTCTAGGAAACACACTGAGATTAGTAGAGAAGAGGGAAAGAACCTGTTCCATTGATGAATGAACCAATCTGGAGACTTTCCTACTTCTGGAGACTTCCCTACTTTTTGTTATTTGAAATAACCAATTTTGTTTATTGTTTTAGACATTCTGAGTTCTCATTTGTTACTTGGAGCTGAAGATAAACTGGCTGTTTTCTCATTTGATTGTCACCAAAACTGAACAAGGATAGTGTTGTTGTCTCTGTTTTTTATATTAGAAAATGAAGGTGCAGAGAAGTTGGGTAATCTGTCCAAAGTCACAGAGATAAGAAGTGGAAGAATAGCATTTGAACCTAGTTCTGCCTAACTCCATTATTGAACCTAGTTCTGCTTAACCACATCATACTAAGAAAGACAATGCAATTTAAACCCAATCTGGCTGGTCCCAAATTCCATGCCCTTTCTTCCACATTTCATTGCCTCATAGTTTCTGGGACAAAATTCCCAGAAATCTGGGTCTATGATGTATAGTACTTAAAATATGTTATTCCCCCTGCCCCAGGATGAGGAAGGATAGCCAGAGGATGCAAGGTAGGACATCTGCAAGTGACACACAAGCTAACTTGGTCTTGGTCCCCGGCTGCCTGGCCTTTTTTGCTTCTGGGTATTCAGAACATCTAGTGAAAAGGATAGCCTACCCATGAGACATAAATGGATGAACTCTGGTGCCTTTGTGCATGAAGTTCCTCTTTTGCCCAGGTAATGAGTTCTACCTGGACAGAACTCACCACTTTTTCAGCTGTGCTAGTAGACATCATCCCTGGTAGGGATGTCATGAAGAGACTCTTATCATCAAATGCAGGATTGGACAAAATGCCACTTAAGAGCCAGTCCTTTCCTTAAGAGTCTAAGGTTACATGATAAGTACCAGGTTACATGAGAAGTATCAGAAGTCTCCTCCCTACTCCAAGCCTACCCCCCCAAAAAAATGGCAAGGAGGAACACAATCAAATAAATATTTCTGAGCTTCTTGCATTCACCAGGCCCTATCCAGGATATGGTGACACAGACAATAAGACCTGATCTCTGTTGTTTAAGCTCAGTCTGTAAAAAAGGCTAAGCAATGTGGCCATATAATTAAAATAAGATCATACCCACACTATGTGGCAGGTGCCTCTAGCACATGTGACTGGATCCACTAAGGACATTAAGAGATGGCACTGAGATGAGAATTATAGAATGGGTAGGCTTTGGACAGCTGGAAATGGGCAAGAAGGAAGAGAAGAACCAGGGCAAGAAAGTGCCCTGCCTGCAGAGGATGCTAAGTGTCATTCTGGAGGGAATATGTGTTACTTAATAGTGGCAGATAAGCCTAGGAAAAGCATTTTGGCATCATCCTGCAAAATTTTCAACATGCCAGAGCAGACAACTTGGTTTTAACTTTATAGAAAATGAGGAGGCTTTTGATTAGAAACATGACATATGCAGCATATGCTCTAACATGTGTTAACTCTGCAGGTATAACCAGAATTGATGTGGGAAAAGATGGGGATCAGGGAGATCAATTCGAAGGCTTCAGGGATCCTTTTTCCCTGATCCCCCCAGTGAAAGCACTGTTTCTAAGACTAGCAGATCCCAAGCATCTGGCTTACTGTGTCAAGGCAGCTTCAATGGCCTGGGAGGAAACTCACACTTCACTCCGAAGGTTTCCGCCCAGCTGGGGGCTCACACATGTCATAGTTTACACAGCAGAGGTGCTGACAGAACCAGAGGACTGGGATCAGTTACACAGGGAGAGGAGGTAAGACTGCCAGAGCTGAGCTGCAGAGAATCACCACTGAAGACAGGAGGTCCCCAAGGAGCCCAACGCAGCCTGCTCTTACCAGCTGCTCCAAGCTCAGAAGCAGAAGTTCATGGTTTGGGGAGGGCTGGGGAGTTAAGACACTTAGAAGTAAAGTGCAGCCCTAGGATGTGAGGATGGGGTTGTGGCCTGAAGGATCCAGTAACCCTCTTACTAAGAAGCTGGGTAGTTCTCAGGTCCCCAATTACAGGGGAGCAGCTTGGTCTTTTGGCCCTAGATAGAGGGATGGGAGATGCACTGCATTCCCTGTGTGCTGTTGCTGGCTGCAGGGAACTCTGGTCATTAGCTGCCTTTGGGTCCAGTACAAGTCCTTTTCTGTGTCCTCTCAGTTTCTTTCTACTTGATTCATCACCTATTTGAGGCTCTGAGCATGAGTGTTGGCCTGTCTTCGGCAAGCTCTGGCCAGACATGTACATGTCTCCTACACCTTCTTTAAG
>PVLC010015453.1:0-37352 GCA_004027655.1 Graphiurus murinus | reverse complement strand
GAGAGCATTTGATTTTTAACTTTTAGTGACTGACTTATCTCACTTAACATAATGTTTTCCAGTTCCCTCCATTTCCTTGCAAATAACATGATTTTGTTCTTCTTTATGGCTGAGTAAAATTCCATTGTGTACATATCCCATAGTTTTGTAATCCATTCATCTGTTGTTGGACATCTTGGCTGAAAAGAAGAAATACAAATGGCCAATAAATGTATGAGGAAACTATTATTTCTTTATTGTAACAACATTCAAAATACTTTCTTCTAGCTTT
Source organism: Graphiurus murinus (assembly GCA_004027655.1). Lineage (NCBI taxonomy): Eukaryota > Metazoa > Chordata > Mammalia > Rodentia > Gliridae > Graphiurus > Graphiurus murinus. The sequence goes on along the minus strand of PVLC010015453.1, from coordinate 37,081 downwards.
TTTGGGTATACATTATTATCTATAGTCATCCTACTGTGCAGTAGCACAGTAGAGCTTCTTTTCATTTCTAACTGTAACTTGGTACCCATTAATTAACCTCTCCCAATCCTTCCCTCCCCCTACTCTCTCTGGCTTCTGCATTTTATCTTCTTATTCTATGTCTTACTCAAAAGTGCTCTTCCTCAGAATGAACCAGTGAGCCAGAATACTGTACAGAGCTCTCAATTCTCAACTATCACTGGGAAAAATCCTTTCTCACTCTTGACACCATGGTCTCCTTGCTCAAAAGGTGGGGAATAAAGAATATCTTTGTGTCCTTTCTTTTATCAAATATATTTGTCTTATTGCCCTATAGCCTGACCACTAGTCCTCAAATCATCTTCTCTCATTACCCCGACGGGCCTTGCAGTCCCAATGTAACTTTGTGCACTGACATCAGTGGCTCATGAAAGAGGTGTGGTGTGAAGATATGAAGTGAATACCTCCTACTCTGGAAGCCAGTTTAGACCCTCAACTCCATAGAATCCCTGCAAATCCTCCAGATGGATGAAGGGACAAATGAGTAATTAAAAAGTATCCTAACTAGGGTAACACAATAACCCCAAGACTTGGTTCCCAGGACGCAGCAAACTTCCACATGCCAAGTAATTTGGGCACACAGCCCAAAGGTACAGGGCGGTACCTTCTTCTCCTTGGCACACCATAGATGTAAAAATTAGCCAAGCTATATGTAAGAGACATTTACAGCTCTCTCTCCCCCCCACACACACTTCTAATTCCCTCCATTTGCAGGTTTCTTTTTCCCTGAAAAAAACTCATCTAACTCTCTAGTTTCTCTGAGCCCTGATAAAAATCGTTCTGGATATGGCTCTTTCAGGGCCCAGGTGCCCCCTTCCCACTTCCCAGGCATCTACACAATGGAACCCAAGAATTCAGTGCTTCATCTTCAGCTGCAAGTTAAGGAGAAAGGGTGGGGAAGAAAGAAGATGTAGAGATGGATGAAGAGGTGAAAACTGAAACCCTAGATTACAAGCATTTCTGGTGAAAGAGACAAATATGTGCATACCTATAGGGTGAAAGAAAAGCCATAAACATGTCTTTTTAAATGTTTATTTCAAGAAATGTTCCCCTGGAGACTTCCTCCATGCCAATAGTGTTCAACAGGTGCAGAATTCTGTGCCCTGTCAACACTGGCACCTGAGCAGAAGATGAACAAGATCCCTCCCATCCCTAGAAACAAAAACAACAATGCCTCTAGCTCACCAATTCACTGAGAAAACCAGGTTGGGTGCACAATTAGTGGGGAGCAAAAACCCTGACCCAAGATAGTCAATGACACCGTTGTTGAAAAAAAAAAAAAAAAAAAACTCCCTACAAACCTAACTCCTTACTGTCTTAATCTCAGCAGGGCCAGGACTAATGTACAACACAAAACATTTCTAAGGTGCAGAATTTAAGGAAGCACTCACTCTCAACGACATGCAATTGCCATCCATGCACTTGCATGACCCTGAAAATGAGTGCCTCCTTAAAATTTGCACCCTGGGTGCCTTTCTGTTCTCCTCCTATTCCTGTCCCAGGTCTCAGTCTAAAAAGGAAAAAAGAAAGACAAACACCAAAAATAAATAATGAACCCTGTATTTCCAGCTTCCCAGGTCTTTGAATTTACTGCTTTAAATCTCATAATCTTTGAAGATATCTCTCTCATCTACTGATAGTGTCATAAGAATTAGCAGGAATGGGCACAGTGCTCCTGGGTGATGGCACACTTTCATGTTAGCCACATATTGTTAAACTCAACTTCATCTGCACCACTTTTGGGGAATTTAATGAACAAAATTTGGCTCTCCTGAGTGTCTGTAGCATATTCTCTTGCCTCTAATAGTGCTCAGGGATCTTTCCCTTTCCAAGATGATCTGATTCACTCCATTGGGGAATGAACTATTGCTCTCTTTCTCTCTATTCTATAAACCTTTCTCCCACTCCTTCCATAACTATTTGATACTTTTAGCTAAGAAATCTTTGTCTAGTTGATCACAGTATGCTTCTGTTTAGTCACAAGTCAATTATCACCCTCTGGGTAAAAGGCCTTATACCTAGTGGATATGTAATGTACCTTACTGGGTCATGATTTTGTTTTATTTTGTTTTGGTTTTTATAAGAGTTTTAATTTCCCTTATTTTCATAATCTGTGTCACATTTAACTAAAATACAAATACTAGCAGTAGATATAATCCATATTTCCTAAATAGAAAGGCCAGTTCTTCCCATGTTGTTAAAACCTAAAAATTCTTTCTTTTCTTTCAATATTATTTCAGTTTTTTGTGCATGCTTTTCATTTTCATTGATAATGTGGAATCCAAAGAGATGTTTTGTACAGCCTTCATCTGCTTCTCAAGAATGGCAGCTAGCTGGCTTTTGAATGCTCAGCTCTAGCAAACAGTAAACTCACTGCAAGGTACCAAAGAAGCCCTTTAAGATTTTCTCCTCAGCTGGGCATGATGGCTCATGCCTGTAATTCCAGTACTTAGAAGGCTGATACAGGAGGATGGCAGGTTTGAGGATACCCTCAGCATCACAGAGAGACTGTTAGCAACCTAGTGAGACCCTGTTTCCAAAAAAAAAAAAAAAAAAGAATAAAAAGGGCTGGTGGTGTAGTTCAGAGATAGAATGCCTCTAGGTTCAATTCCCAGTAACACACACACACACACACACACATACACACACATGATTTTCTCCTCTTATTTTAGGTTGGGATTCCATGTAGATACTCATCTTTATGAGCTCCCTTGAAAACCAACTGATTCAATAACCTTAATATACCATATTTTCTGTTGTCCTAGTGTGGTTCTGCTCAGTACATTGCAGAAAAGTAATACTTGCATAAGTTAGCATTTTAGTTATATATACAAACACATTTATGTGTTTTATAGCATACAACTTTACACAAAAGATTTATAAACACATAACAAGTTGCCTTCTTGAGGTAATTAGCAACCATCACTGAGGATATGGAAGCTGAGATTATATGACCATCCAAAAAGGACATTGTAGCAGAAATTCGTACATCAAGATGAAGGCTAGTCTAGGTAATCTCTCAGTATTTTTCAACTACATGTCTTAATGTTCAAAAATAACCCTCAAAGGCCCTGGGAACCCTACACATATATTGTGAATGTCTGTAATGTTGGCATCCCTCATGCATAGTCTGAATTTTGAGATAACTTTAAGACAATTTCAGAGCTGTATGACTGAATATATTGCCTTGAGGTAGGCAGCATTTTCATATCCTCCACTATGTGTAGTGCAGTCATGCACACGTTAAGAACATAATGAATGCTTGTTATATTTGAATTTTTAGATCCAAAGTTATCACAGAGTACTTGCTTTTTGCCATTTGTGAAATTCATGGTAGCATGGTGATGACACTCTCTGGCAGCATTGTATCCACTGGTCTGGGCCACTTGCATCCAAACACTACTTTATCTGGACTTTCCTTTGGGTGGGATGAACTTATAGTCTTCCAGAGAAGGAAGTCATGGAGGAAATCATACTGTGTGCTTCTATCCAACCTGTTCCATATTTATAAATCTTCTCACAATAAAATAAGATATAAATGTGCATTTAAAGACCCAGAATAGCCAAAGCAATTCTGAGCAATAGCATCCATGCAGGAGGCATTGTAATACCTGATTTCAAATTATACTACAGAGCTATAGTAATAAACACAGCATGGTATTGTTGCAAACGCAGACACATAGAACAATGGAATAGAACAGAGAGTCAGAGACAAATCTTTACTTATTGCCAGTTGATTTTTTACAAAGGAGCCAAAAACATATGTTGGAGAAGAAACAGACTTCAATAAATGGTGCTAGGAAAACTGGATATTCATATATACAAAAGTGAAATTATATCTCTATCTCTCACCCTGCACAAAAGTCAACTAAAGATGGATCAAAGACCTAGAAATTAGACTGAAAATTTTGCAGTTAGTAGAAGAAAATATAAGACCAACTCTCCAAAATAGAGGCACTGGCAGAGACTTCCTCAATAAGACCTCCAAAGCTCAAGAAATAAAACTAAGAATCAATAAATGGGATGGCATCAAATAAAAATATTCCATAAGATACAGTCAAGTGTCTGGAGAGATAGTCTACAGAGTGGGAGATAATCTTTGTCAGCAACTCCTCTGATAGAGGACTAAAGTCTAGAATATATATAGAACTCAAAAAAATTAACACTAAAAAAGCAGATGACCCAGAAATCAGCAATTGAATGAACAGACACTTCTCAATAGAAGAAATACAAATGACCAATAAATGCATGAAAATGCTTAACATCATTAGCAATTAGGGGAACGCAAATGAAAAGTATACTGAGATTCCATCTAATTCCAGTTTGAATGGCAATCATCAAGAATACAGACAATAATAATTTCTGATAAAGATATAGGAACTCTTCCTATATCTGGGGATGTAGAAACTTTTATACACTGTGGATGAGATTGTAAGCTAGTACAACCACAATGGAGATCAGAATGGAGTTTCCTCAAAAGACTAGTAATGGGACCACCATTTGACCCAGTTATACTACTCCTTCGAATTTTTCCAAAAGAATCAAACTCAGAATGCTATAGTAATACATGCATATCCATGTTTATAGCAGCATAATTTATAATAGCTAAATTAGTTAAACCAAACTAGGTGTCCATCAACAGGTGAATGGATAAAAAAAATGTAGTATACACAAGGAATTTTACTCAGCCATAAAAATAACAAAATTATATAATTTGTATGAAAATAGATGGAACTAGAAAATATTATGCTAAGTAAGATCAGCCAGTCTCAGAAAGTCAAGAGTTATATGTCTTCTCTCATATATGGAAGCTAGAGAGAAAATGAGAAACATACGAGACTTTAGATAAATGAGGAGAGAGAACAGTAGAATAGTGGAAGGGAATTGGGAGTGGGAGATGGAGAGAGGATAAAGGAGGACTGGGGAAAGACACAGTTCAAACAATGTTATGTCCATATATGAAGTTATCATTACCAATATCACTAACATATATGGGAAGGAAAAAGGGGGGGTGCGGGATAAGATGTGGAAGGAAACACACCAAGTGATGGGTTCATGTATGTTTGTATCACTTTGAACCTCGATGATGTATAATTACAATGCACTAATAAAAATATAAAACTGTGCATTTAAGGTAAAATTAAATGAGATAAATAAAATTAAAGTAGTTATGTTTGAAATGGGATATAGTTCAACTGTTTTCTTTTATAGAGAATTAAAGATTTTATGAGGTACTTTTTTGTATAAAGGTCTGAAACAATTTAGGTGATCACAAAGGGAGCTGCTTCTTCACAATCTAGCCCCTTTGGGCAAGGAGGCCAGGGCAATTTTGAATTTACAGTGCCCTTGGAAAACTCTGCCTCAAATTTGTTATTGATTTTTTGTTTAGTTCCTAAGATGTTGAGTTATTTCTAAGTAAAAGCTAAGGTTACACCATTTACCAGTAACATACTGATAACTGCAGTTCTTTCAGATGGTATATAATGTAGTGGGAGGATGGAAAGAAAATGAAACAGATGAATAGACAGGTAAATTTGAGAATAGTTTGTATCAGAAATAATGGCTCAGTAGGTGTAAGATGAAGATTGGTGTTAGAAGCTTAGAAAGGTCATCCTTTCCCTGACTATATTCTGAGTTAATTATAAAATAAGACAAAATAATGAGCCTTTATTATTTACAAAGGCTAGGTTGAAGGATATAGGTATTATTGGTCAACAGGATTTCCTGAGCCAGGTGCAGTGGCACACACCTATAATCCCAGTAATTGGGAGGCCAAGACAGGAAGTCAGTTTTGCTGGTTTTTTGTTTTGTTTTGCCATACTGGGGATTGAACCCAGGGACATTCTACCTCCAAGCTATACCCCCAGTCCTATATTTTTTATTCTTCTTCTTCTTCTTTTTTTTTTTTGGGGGGGGGTACTGGGGATTGAACTCAGGGGCATTTTACCTCCGAGCTACACCCCTAAGCCCTATTTTGTATTCTTTATTTTGAAACCGGGTCTCACTAAGTTACGGAGTGCCTCACTAGGTAACTGAGGCTGGCCGCGAACCCGGATCCTCCAGTCTCAGCCTCCCAAATGCTGGGATTACAAGCGTGTGCCACCACGCCCGGCCTTTTTTCTTTATTTTGAAACAGGGTCTCACTAAGTTTCAGAGAGCCTGACTAAGTAGCTGAGGCTGTCGGCGAACCCAGCTCCTCCTGTCTCAGCCTTCCAAATACTGGGATTACAAGCGTGCGCCACCATGACCAGTTTAGGAGGTCAGTTTTGAGGCCAGCCTCAGCAACTTAGCAAGATGCTGTTTCAAATTTAAAAAAAGAAAAAAGTGAAGGGCTAGGGTATAGTTCGGAGGTAGAATACCACTAGTTTCAATCCACAGTACCAGAAAAAGAGGATTTCTCAGAATTAACAGTGATATCTACCCAGTCACAGGTATTGCTCTATGGGAGCAGACTTCTCCCCATGTTATGCATGAGGATCCTTTCTTTGCAAGAGCAAATGAAAATGTAGATAATTTTGAGGCACAATGGGGGAAGCTAGTCAAATACAGTTTTAGTGATCAAACTCATCAACCTAAGCATATCACTCAACATCTCTTGGAGAGGAGTAGTGAAAGGTAGAGAGAGACCAAGTGTATTACACTGATGGTAGTCTCTCCTCAGAGAAGTATTTCACTTCAAAGTACGCTTTTAGGGGAGAAAAGAAGTGACTAGAAATGTATTTTTAAAATACTGGCCACTTTTATTTGCTGAATAGGAAACACTAAGTATGATCCATAGTGTGCTAATACTTCAGTCAACTAATCTACATCAAATTAGCTCAGTTAAATCTTCAGTTTTATAGCCGGGCATGGTGGCGCACGCTTATAATCCCAGCATTCGGGAGGCTGAGACCAGAGGATCCGTGTTCGCGGCCAGCCTCAGCTACCTAGTGAGGCACTCTGCAACTTAGTGAGACTCGGTTTCAAAATAAAGAATAGAAAATAGGGCTGGGGTATATATAGCTTGGAGGTAGAATGCCCCTGAGTTCAATCCCTAGTACCGCAAAAAAAAAAAAAAAAAAAAAAAAAAAAATCTTCAGTTTTATATTACAGTGATGAAAGAAGAAAGTTCCAGTAGTCACATTTAAATATTCTTTATGATATATAAATGACCTTACCTCAGATAATTTTAGCACATAAATAATAATTCCTTTTGCAAATCGTGATAAGAGACCCAAGGCACAGAGTAGAAATAAGACATCAATATACATATAAAGTGGTGTCCAGTGGTATTAGATTCCAAGTATCTAAGAACTTGTATTATTAAGAGCTGAATTCCTCTGAGACTGATCTTTCACCAATAGACACATGGGTAGGGCAAGTTGTCTCTTGGATTTTATAACAACTGGTTTCTATCCTACAGGTGTGTAGGAAATTAATATTTTTATTATTCTAGAAGGCAACCATGCCAACAAAACAAAACTTAATAACCTTGTCTATCAATCATTGTTTATACATGGACAAACTCACTATTAGTCTTGAAATTATGCAAAAGGAACTTAGAAAGAATTGCAAACAACACAACAAAAATGTAGCAATATTGCATGAATTGTAAGCCAATCTCTACCAGCCATTTTAAGATGAATTCTGGCTGGAAGCTATTACTTTTAACATGTCTATTTTCAAATTTAAAATTAAAAACACATTTCCTTAATCACTACACACAATTATCATTTGCATTATTCCTCTGCAAATTTTCAGAACTGCATGCAGTGTAAACATAATCTGTCCAGAGACAAAACTGATATTGATACTGAGCAGAGACTACTTAATTAGAACATACATATTATGTGCTGCGCACCAATTTTGAACCTTTCCACAATGACGAGGCCTCTTCCTTCTTAGATTATGTCAAACTTCCAAGTGGAACAAATGTAAGAGACGACTAGGAGCTTTCTTTTGATTATTCCACAAGCTACAATAAAGACAAATCACTGATGAGAGCAGCAATTAACAACATCGCTGTCAGTTGAAATGGAATTACTCTTCTTCCAAACACTCATGAGAAAAACCATCAGCATCAACAATATGCCTAAAATTGTTAGTTTTAATGTTGGTAATTATCCACTGATTTTAACAACTTAAAAATTAATTATTATCAAATCAACAATATCTACTTTCCAGGGTTTCTTGAATAGTCAAACTGAATTTAAAAGGTATTTACATTAGAGCAAATGTCATCCCTCTCTGCAGTTAGAGATATAGTTTTATGTGGGTTATGATTTGTTGGTCCAATAAACATATTTCCTCCACTGATGACTAAAATTCCACACTTCCTTTGGTTTCAAGAACTCCTTCTTTGGCTTTTTACTTCCCATTATTCTATAAAGGCAACCAATATTTATTGAACACTGACAGTTCCAGACAGTGTACAGGTTGCTGGGGTTACAAAGATGAATAAGAGCCATTCCCCACCCTCAGGTAGTGAAAATATTCCTCTGACCAGTATCATTAAATCCCTAACACCTAAGTGAGAATTAGTTTTATCGATCCCTTCCTGCAAGAGATGCTGAGGGATAAAATGGTAGTTGCAGGGTGATTGTGTTCTGGATTTGAAAAGACAGGGAAAGGAAGGATTTTAAAAGGGGAATTTCAAGTGCATTTTTGCTGGCATTAATGCAAGTTTTTCCTCAGAGTCATTAATTCCTTTCTTTCTTTTTTTCTGCAAACTGTTTTTATTAATTAAAAGATATCTTGATGACATTTGCCCAAACATCTATATATAAATATTTTAAATGCTAGTTTTTATTTTTAAGGATTACATTGTTATTTTCAGCAGTTTTCTTTTTAAATTTACTTTTATTGGTGCACCGTAGCTTCACATCATAATGTAGCTCAGAGTGACAGGAATGTACATATGTGAAATTATCACTAATCCTTTCAATTTTATCAGGAATAAATTCCAAGTGCATGAAATAAAAAAGTAATTATGTAAAATCTCCAGTTGCTGGCTTCTGTGATATAAAGGCCTATTTCTTTCAACTACTGGGTAGAAACAAGATCTGTGCTCCCACTTTAAATATCAGTAAAGAGGAAGTCAGGGTATAGTGAAGAAAGCCATTGTTTTAAAGGCAGAAAGGCTTAGGTTTCCATCCAAACCTTGTCATTTACTACCAGTGAGGCCCAAATCTCCTAATGTCCTGAACTTCATCCATAAAGTGAGGGTAATAATAATATATGCAAAGCATTGTACACAGTGCCTGGCTCATAGTAGGTGTTTCATAAATATTGTTTTCTTTCTCCTGCATAGTAGTATAGAACAGCTGTTCTCACAGTGTGGTCTGGGGACTCTTACAGGTCTCCAATACTTTCTTGGGGTGGCCACAAGATCAAAAAATGTTCTCATAATATTACTACAATATTATTTTTTTACTCTCATCCTTTTACAACTTTACAGTAGAGTGCAATATCACAACAGATAAATTGCCAAAGCAGATATGAGAATCCAGTTATCTTCTATTAAGAAAGACTTAAGGAGATTTGAGTAAATGGAAAATAATGTAACTCTTCTATTATTTCTTGAAAATATAGGAGTCTTTAAGTTAATAGATATTATGTTAACATGTGGAATGTATTACTGCTCATTTTAAATATTAAGGAATAGTATTTTAATAGTTCTCAATTTTAATCTCTAATATGGTAAATATTCATAGACCCAATTCATGTACACAAAAGCTTTTTGGGTTCTTGTATTTTAAAACCATTGGGGATATACCATTGAAATCCTCAGCATGTCTCCAAATGAAATTTTAGACCTTTATTTCCTGTATTTACCCCTACACTTCCCATAAAAAAATATCAACTGATTTAAGGTATAGCCATCCTCATTTTAGCTGCTAGCATTTTCTGGTAGAAATACGAATATGCCAGGAACTGGCCCAAATGTGGGCAACAGGAAAAGCATAGCAAGTAATTAATCTGCTCTGAATAATTGCTAGTTCTAATGGTTAATTAATATCTTACACTGTGTTTTTAAAGTGAGATATAAGCAGGACATGGTGGGGCACACATGTAATCTTAGTACTTTGGAAACTGAGACAAGAGGATCATGAGTTTGAGGCCAGCCTCAGGAACTTAGCAAGACCCTGTTTCAAAAGCAAAAACAAAAAAAACTAAAAAAGGGCTGAAGGTGTAGTTCAGAGGTAGAATGCCCCTAGATTCAATCCCTAGTACCACCAAAAAAATAAATAAAGTGAGATATAGTTACAATAAGATTCACTCTTTTGTTGTATAGTTCTGTAAATTTTAACAAATGCATACAACATGTAACCACAACCAAGATCCCCAAAAGTCCTCTTCTGCCCCTTTGTAGTCAACATTTTCCCTCTCCCCTAGCCACTGGCAATCACTGGTCTAATTTATGTCTTTATGTTTTTTTCCTTTTCCAGAATGTATTCATATAAATGGAATAAAATGATATGTAGCCTTTGGGTCTGATTTCTTTCACTTAGTAATACACGTTTGAGATTCATCTCTGTTGTTGCATGTATTGATATTTTGCTACTTTTTATTGATGATTTGTCTAGTTGATGCACATTTGGGTTGTTTCCATTTTAGAGAATTTATGAATAAAGCTTTGATAAACAGTTGCACACAGGTTTTTTGTATAGACATGTATTCCCTTTCCCTTAAATAGATACCTACCAGAAATACACAAACGTTTTCCCAAAGTGGCTTTAACAATGACTTTCCCATTAGACATGCCATTGATAAAGATTATAAGAGTTCAATAATAAGGAAGTCTACCTCCTATTGGAGTACTTTATATATAAACAGTAAAAGTAAAACATCAGGGAGTATAAATGCATTCTGCTTCTCATCTTAAATGTAGTTCAAAGAAACTAAGTTGAAAAAAAAAACATACAATTGCTCAGTTTTTCAGCTTTTGTTCATCACAGAAATGTTATTTACATCTGATTACCCATTAGAAAATATGAGTTTATGCATGTTGAGTAGTACTGTCATAACAAAATCCATAAAATTTCTGATGATTCTTTTTTTTTTTTTTTTGCCTGCTATCTACCAGAAAATATAAAACGAACCTGGAGTAAAAATTCCCTTTCCCTTCCAAAAGGGGGAGTGAACACAAGAGAGTGATTTATTATTTAAAATCATGAACCCAATGTGGTCTTATCCATGATTTTCAGTAAAACATTGGTGAATCAGTTAGAACATATAGTTTCCTTTACCCTCACAACAACACAAAACCAAAGACTATTCCTAGGATAGAAGACCTGAGGAGAGACAACATTTTAGGATTCAATTTTTCTGTCACTATCTACAGTTGTGCCTTCTTGATATGCTGTTATAGAAGAGATACTCAAAACCTTGTAAGCTACCTTTGAGTTACAGGTACCTCTTTCACACACGTCTAACTTCTATAGTAGATGACAAGAGGGATTACAGGACATACATCAGTCAATCATGTGGCTATTTTAGTTAATGATGGTTACAAATGAGGCTTTAGAATCATCTAATAATGAATACCACACATAAGAGAAATTATCTTTTGATTGGCTATAACGAGGTTCTAATCACTTGGCCATTAGGATAACTATCAATGTTCAAGTGAATGCATTAGGTATATTGAGCACTGACAATATTTGTATAGAGGAAATTCTTGCTCTAAAACAGTTGATTGTAAGTATATTCCCTTTAATGTCTTTGGCAAATGCAGACATATCTTTCCAAAATTCAAAAATCCCAGACATTAGTCATTTCTAAGATACTGTTAAGTTTTGAAAACTCTGAGCCAAGACTCAGATGGCTATCCTTACTTATTGTGTATGCTGTATCAGCTAATGTGCCAGAGGGAATGAGAGAGGTTTTGATGACCACTAGGACCAAAGGCAAAATCTCGGAGTATCCTACATTGATTTGTGACCTTTCTCATTTCTTTTTCTGATCCTCTCTCACTTCCAGTTAGCCTCTCTTCACCACTCCCCAGGGTTCTCTTGTGCTTCATGGCCTCTGTAGGTTCAAAGTGATCCAGGATGCCCTCCTCAAAATGGATTTATACTAAAAATAATCTCCCTTCTCACTGTTCCCTCTCTTCAAGTTCTTGTTCCATCAGCTGACTAGCCAAAGGTAAATAATTCTGGTTACTGTATAGAACAACTCATATTAAGGTATGAATAACTGATGAACTATAACGCCCTATGCAAACTATTTTTATTAGTTTCCCCAGACCTGTTACTACCCATCTTCATCCTATTGTGTAGCCTGGGAAATGGTTTTATGGACTGCATCAACTGGTCATCTTGTCTTCTGCCTCCCATTAGGTTTGACCAATGGGAAGTACTGGCAGATGATCAAAAGGCAATGTATGGAAATCAGAATATTTATTTCCAAGTCCTCTCTGCTTCATCATGAGTTATGTGAGTATATCAAACAAATCAAACAAAGGTCATTCCTTGTGCCAAGCAGCCTTCTCATATAGCTTTTTTTTTTTTTAACAAATTCTGGTAACTGTGAAGTCCTCTTGTCTCTTTATTGCCAATAGGCTCCCTCACTATTTCTGGTCTTAGGGTCTTATACCATCCTGTGTTAGATGCCCTTAACCTTGCCCACATTTTGCTAATAGTAACTTTAATAAACTTTTATCAATTACCCCATTTAAGGGCACCATTTCTTTCTTATTAGGACTCTGAGTGCTTGTTCTTCTGCCCTACCCTTCTTCTCACCAACAGAAACAGGGTATTCCATTTCTGAAATGTTATGAACCCTACAGAAGAAGTAGAAAGGAGTCTCTGCCTATATTAATATACACACTTTTCTTAAATATTCAAGGGTCATCTCTGTATGTCTATCAAGACAATAAAGATGGAAGCTTATAACGGTTTCTTTCCTTCTTCCTTCCTTCCTTCCTTTCTTGCTTTAGTTTTTTTTCTTTTTTCTTGATACTGGGGATTGAACCCAGAGGCATTCTACCTCCAAGTTATACCTCCAACACAATTTTATTTCTTATTTGGAAACAGGGTCTCACTAGGTTGCAGAGGGCCTCACTAAGTTGCCAAGGCTGCCTTCGAACTTGCCATCCTCCTGTCTCAGCCTCCCAAGTACTAGGATTACAAGCATGCACTACCACATCCAGCTACATTACTGCTTTCAATTCTACTCTCTTCCTCTTCTCTTTCTGAGACACTGATGATAGAAAAATTGAATCTTTGGTCATTGTCCTATAGAATCCTGAAGATTTGTTCCTATGTTTTTGTCTATTTCACTCTATAGTTCAGATTGTGTAATTTTTTTTATCAATCTATCTTCAATTTCACTGGTTATATCCTCTGTCATCTCGATCTGACTAGTGAGCTCATCCGGTGAGTATTTCCCTCTGTGGGAAAGAAGAGTCTTAGGTAGGACTGGGAAATCAAATCTATCTTGGTGGTGTGACCCATCTGCCCTTGACAAACCCTTATCTAGACTACAGAGAGAGAGAGAGAGAGAGAGAGAGAGAGAGAGAGAGAGAGAGAGAGAGAGAGAGAAAACGAACTCAGAGAAATAAAACCAGCAATGAAAAAGACAATATTTATTAGCAATCAGAGAGATGCAAATCAAAACTACCCTGAGATTTCAACTAACCCCAATTAGAATGGCAATCATCAAAAAACACAAACAACAACAAATATTGGCAAGGGTGTGGAGAAGTGGAAACTCAAATACACTGTTGATGGGAATGCAAATTATAAATTATTGCAACCACTTTGGAAAACAGTATGGAGGATCCTCAGATGAATGGGAATGATCCTACCATATGACCCAGCAATTCCACTTCTGGGTATCTACCCAAAAGAATGGAAACCAAACTATCAGACCAACGCATGTGTATCTATGTTTATAGCTGCACAATTTACAATTGCTAAACTATGGAACCAGTCAAGATGTCCATCGACAGATGAAAGGATTCCAAAACTATGGGATATGTACACAATGGAATTTTACTCAGCCATAAAGAAGAACAAAATCATGTTCTTTGCAGGGAAATGGATGCAACTGGAAAACATTATGCTAAGTGAGATTAGTCAGTCACAAAAAGAAAAAAGTTGGATATTCTCTCTAATATGCTAGGAAGCTAGGGAGAAACGGGGACATAAGAGGGACTCTAGACAAAGGAGAACCCTTAGATGAGTAAAGATGGCCACCTAACTGAAGGAGATGGGAGGGGGGAAGAGGGAAACACCCTAATGCACATGATGTACATTCACAAACATATCAGTCACTAAGCCAAACAGGAAAAGGAGGGTGGGGGAGGAAATTGGGTGGGAAATGGGGAAGGGCTAAATGAATGATGTGTGCATGTATGCCTCCACCATCCTTTACCTCATTAAGATGTATGATTACAATGCACCAATACAAATAAAATAAAGTCTGAGTAAAAAAAGAAAGAAAAAGGCAATATCAAAATTAATACAACAGAAAAACAAAAATCTTACGAAATTACTATGGACATCCATACATTTTACAAACTAGAAGAAATGGATAAATTCATGACATAGCAAGAGAAATAGAAACTCTGAGCAGATCAATAATGAGTAAGGAGATTTAATCAGTAGTGAAAAGTCAAATAAAAGCCCAGAAACAGATGACTTTGCTCCTGAATTCTACAAAATAATTTAAAGAATACCAATCATTCTAAACCTCTTTCAAAAAATGAATAGGGAACACTTCCAAACTCATTTTACAAGGCCAGCATTACCATGATCTCAAAGCCAAGCAAGGGCACTACAAGAATAGAAAATTAGAAATCTGCCATAAAAGCAGTTTCTCAATGAAGAAAAAAAAAAAAAAGCAACAAAAAAGTGAAATTTGAAATACAACCAAAGAGACTGGGGTCATTAGAGAGCCAACCAGGGAGAGCAAACGAGCCCAGCCGCATAGTGGCTCGGAGCCAGGGCGTGAGTCGTGGCAGCCAGCCAGAGGCCAGGGTCTGCTAACATCACTGCGGATCCAGCGACAAGACATGGAGCAAGCGACTCCAGAACTCCACACCCTACCCAGGAGGCAGACCCCGCACCTTCCACAGTGACCGGAACGCATGGGACGACCAGATGACCAGCGTAAGTCCCCGTGGGACCACCCCAGCACACCTCTCGAGCCAGAGCCGAACAGTGAGTGACTGCACTGCTTGAATTAAAACTGCCGCAAATGCAGCTTCTTGACAGAAGGAAAGAGGAACAGAGCGGCAGAAGAGAGAACAAGGCAACAAGAGTAGCTGAACAGAAACCAGGGAGAACAAGGGAGCCGGTGCATGCCGCGAACCGCAGCCGCCGTTTTGTGAGCCACCATTTTCCCAGGCAGGATTCCCCCAGCTACTCTGACCATCATCGACCTCCTGTACTCCCAGCGACCAGAGGTGGAGTAAGCAACTACGAAACTCTACACCGTAATCAGCTAGCATTTACCCACAAGATCAACAGTGAACAAGAACACCTGGGACAACCATCTTAAGCCAGCACCAAGGTCACCCAGCTCACCCCTCCCACCAGAGCCAGAGCAGCAGGGATCTGTAAGTTGGATTGCACCCCCAGGGTGCAGGGGGCCCTATATAAAGGACAGACTCAGTAACCTGCCCTTCTAGCAATTAGATAGGAACAGAAGTGTGGGAAGAACTCAGTGCACATAGGGCATCAGAAAATGCCCGGCATTTAGACTGCACTCCTGCCACCAGCAAAGGCAGGGAGAGAGATGCAGACAGGCCCTGTGGAGAGCTCAGAGACACAAGCTTGCAGTGGGAGAAGCATCAGCAGAACCCCCTGCCTGCACTGACAGAGCAAATAGAAATGCCAGAGACACACTCGAAAATTTAAGTGGTTCTGTACTTACGAATTAGCAGGGTTTTTGGTTTTGTTTCTTGTTGTTTTTTGTTTTTTTTTTTTTTTGGTGTTATGTTTTATCTGTTTTTACTGTTTTCATTTTGTATTGCCTTGATTTATTTATGTTTGTTTGGATGATTGTTTGCTTTGTTATTTCTTGCTTAGGTTGTTGAATCCTCTCCTTATCCCTTTTACAAGCTTCCTTCCCTGTCTCCCATCTATATTCGTCTCCTCAACACTTTTCCTCCTCTCTTTTCTTTTTCCTTTTTTTCCTGTCTCATATCAAGACTGTCTCATACTACCACACTCAAAACTCTATATTGACTACCAGAATTTCCCGACATTTCTACCATCTCTAATCTTTACAATATATCACCTCAACATATTCAACCTCCTATTCCACTGGACCATACCCTTTACTTTATACTTGAATTCATCACTGTGACTTCTCACCCAATCTTCACCACTGAACACAACCTGTCCCTGTACATACCAGCAGACACCTCTAAAACCCCACTTCAGAGATTGGACGAGAAAACCTGCAAGAGCAGCGAAGATATAAATTTAAGAACAAGGGAACCATGGGAAGGAAAAATAGCAAAGAAACAATGAACCACCACAACTCATCAATAATAGATCTCACCAACCCAGAATGGCAGAGATTACCAGAAGAACAATTCAGATCTTTAATACTAGAAACAATACAGGATTTTCAGAAAGACTGTAGGGAGAGTTGGAAAGAAATAAAGGAACAAATAAACAAAGAATGTGACGACCTGAAAAGAAGCCAAAGAGAAGCATTGAAGGAAGTGAAAGATGAAATAACTGAAATGAAGGCATCAATACAAACTAAACTATAAACAGTAGATTAGACCACATGGAAAATAGAATATCACCCTTAGAAGATGACCATTCCAAAAATGAATCCATACTACATAATTTAGAAAAAAAATTGACACTATGAATTGGACACCGAAGAGATCTGGGCCAATTGTAAAAGAGCAAACCTAAGAATAATAGGCATAGAAGAGGGATTAGAAGTTGAAACTTATGGAATAAATAATCTTTTCAACGAAGTAATATCAGAGAATTTTCCAAACATAGAAAGAGAAGTTGACACAAAGGTACAGGAAACATACAGAACTCCCTCAAGATAAGACCAAAGAAGAGGTTCACCACGCCACATAATAATAAAGTTGACTAATGTGGAGGCTAAGGAGAGAATTCTAAAGGCAAAAAAAGTAAAAGACCAAGTGACATTTAGAGGAAAAGCAATTAGAATCACTCCAGACCTCCCAAATCAAGTCATGAAAACCAAGAGGGGCTGGAGTAACATATTCCAAACTCTGAAAGAAAATAACTTGCAGCCAAGATTCTCCTACCCAGCAAAACTCTCTCTTAACATTGACAGAGATATAAAAACCTTCCATGACAAACAGAAACTGAAGGAATTTTTGTCTCCAAACCAGCACTAGAGAAACTACTTAAAGAGATTAACTACAAATAAGAACTAACAAGTAAACGTCAGAACCAGAGAAACAATAACTTCCAGGAAGGAAACAGCTAAGCAAAGAAGAACAAACACTACTGCAAACAGAAGTCAAAACTCAAAATGTTAGGAATTAAACATTATCTCTCAATAATCACACTGAATATAAATGGTCTCAACTCTCCAATAAAAAGGCACAGGGTGGCAAAATGGATCAAAACCCAGAATCCATCTATATGCTGCCTGCAAGAAACACACCTTACAAGCAAAGATTCCCACAAACTAAAGGTGAAGGGCTGGAGTAAGGTAATCCATTCCAATGGAACTTGAAGACAAGCATGAGTAGCAACCATGAAATCAGATAAATTAGACTTCAAGCCTAAGCTTATCAGAAGAGACAAAGCAGGTCATTTTTTACTAGTAAAAGGAACAATCCGGCAAGAGGAAATAACAATTATCAACATCTATGCCCTAAACATAGGTGCAGCCACTTTCATAAAACAAACTCTGTATGATATAAGTGAGATTAGTCAGTCACAAAGAGTAAAAAAGCATATGTTCTCACTAATATGCAGATGCTAGGGAGAAGATGGGGCATAAGAGGGACTCCAGATGAAAAAGGAAAGACCCTCAATAAGCAAAGAAGTTGACTTAAGCAAAGGGGATGGGTGGGGGGTGGGGGGGACACCCTAATGCACACAATGTACTTTCACAAATATACCAAGGTCAATCACTAAACTGTACATGAGAAGGAGGGAGGTTGAGGGAGTGGGGTGGGAATTGGGGAAGGGGGTAAATGAGAAATGTGTGCATTTATGCCTTTATCAGCTTGTACCTAACAAAGATGTATGTTTCCAATGCACCAATTATTATATATAAAAAACAATAGAAAATTGTAGTCCAATACCCCTGATGAACACAGATGCAAAATTCCTAAACAAAATATTAGTAAATTGAATTAAATAGCACACACAAAAAACCCACCATCATTCACCTTGGTCAAGTGGAATTTATTCCTGTGATGAAAGAGTGGTTCAACATATGCAAATCAATACATATGATATACCACATTAACAGAATGAAAACCAAAAACCATGTGATCATCTTAGTAGATGCAAAAAAAGTGCATAACAAAATTCAACATATTTTCTCAATTAAAAATTCAACAATTTATGCATAGAAGAAATTTACCTCAACACAATGAAGGAGATATTCCTAAGTCAATAATTATAACATTCACCTGTGAAAAGCTGAAAACTTTTCCTCTAAAATCAGAAAAAAGGCAAGGATGCTCACTCTTACCCCTTCTATTCAACATAGTTCTGGAATTCCTAACCAGAATAATAAGGCATGAGGAAGAAATAAAAGAAATAGAAAGAAAATAAGTGAAAGTATCACTATCTGCAAGATAACATGATCTTATCTACAGGAAGACCTAAAGATTCCACGGAAAAACTATTAAAAGTAATAAATTAAGTAAAATTGCAGAATACAAAATCAACACACGAAAATCTGTATCTTTTCTATATACTGACAGAAGCAATCAAAAGTTAAGATATCAATTCTGTTTCCTTGGAAATAAATTTAACCAAGAAAATGAAATCTCTAAAACCTTTGATGAAAGGCAAATGGAAAGATAATCCATATTCATAGATTGGAAGAATTATTATTGTTATAAAGTCCATACCACCCAAATGACATACAGATTCATTGAAATCCATACCAAAATTCCAATGACATTTTATAGAAATAGAAAAAATCCTAATATCTATATGTAATTACAAAAAACTAAATAGCCAGGATAATCATAAGCAAAAAGAACAAAGATGGAGACATCATACTACCTGATTTCAAACTATATTACAAAGCTATTGTAATCAAAACTGTGTAGTACTGGCATAAAAATAGACATGTGGGTCAATGGAACAGACTAGGGAGCCCATAAATAAAATAAAATATTATTGGTTTTCAAAACAGGTACCAGGAACAGACAATGGGAAAACGGTAGCCTCTTTAATAATGGGTATTGGGAAAATTGGATATCTACAATTGGAAGAATGAAATTAGACTCTTATCTCACATCATATAAAAAATGAACTCAAAATGGATTAAAGACTTATATACAAACCTGTAGTTTATAAAACTACTAAAAGAAAATATATGAGAAAAGCTACACGCCATTAGTCTGAATAATGAATATTTTTTATATGACTCAAAAAACTCAAATAAGGAAAGCAAAAGTAGACAAGATAGGATAACATCAAACTAAAAAGTTTCTACAAAATAAAGGAAACATTAACAGAGTGAAGAGACAACTTATAGAATTGGAAAAATATTTGAATACCATTCATCTGACAAAGGGTTAATATCCACAATATATAAGGAACTCAGATAACTTGACAAGAAAATATGTAACTTGATATAAAATGGGCAGGGGCCTGAATAGATATTTATCAAAATAAAACATACGAATGGCCAAAGTGTATATTATAGAACCTCAAGATCTCTGATCATTAAGGGAGTTGTTAATTAAATCTATGAGATATAACCTGTTATGCGAAGTGAGATTAGTCAGTCACAAAAAAGTGAAAGGTCAGATGTTTTCCCTCATATGTGGAAGCTAGGGAGAAATTGGACTATAGAAGTGACTCTAGACAAAGGAGTGGAGTTAGAGAGGGTGTCTGTGGGAGGGAAATGGGAGTGGGGAGGAAGACTCAAAGAGGGAAACACTTCACTGTACATGATGTACATACACAAATTTATTAATGCCAATCACAATGTCGTGCATGGGGAAGACGGGAGGGGGTAGGAATGGGATGGGAACTGGGCCTCTGTTTAATGAGTGCTGTATATATGCTTCTATCACTCTGAACTTCAAGATGTATGATTACAATACACCAATAAAATTTTTAAAAATGACAAAAAAATGAAAAGCACTGGTGAGGATGTGGGGAAAAAAGAGACCCTTGTACACTATTGTTGAGATTATAAATTACTATAGCTATTAGGAAAAATTGTTTGACGAAAAACTAAAAATTGAGCTACCATATAATGTAGCTGTTCCGCTACTGGGTATACATGCAAAAGAAATAATATATATATTTTATATATATGTGATATATTATATATATGTGAATATATATAGTATATATATACATATATACATATACACATATATATACACATATATATACACACATATATACATATATATCTGTGATATATATATATATCAAAGAGACATCAACATTCCCATAATTATTGCAGTACTGTTTACAATGGCCAAGAAATGGAATGAATAAAGAAAATGTGGTATATCTACAATGATATACTACTCAGCTTTAAAAAAGAAGGAAATCTTGGGAATTAATCCACCATATGATCCAGCTATATACCACTGTTGGTTAGCTTTCCAAAGGAATTGAAGTGACAATATTATAATGATATATACATATTCACATTTATAGCCACATAATTCACAATAGACAAATCATGGAACCAGCCTAGGTGCCCATCAATAGATGAATGGATTACAAAATTATGTGATATACACACAATGGAATTCCACTAAGCCATAAAAAACAGAATTACATCATTGGTAAGAAAATGAATGGACCTTGGGAACATTAAGTGAGATTAGCCAGTCACAGAAAGTGAAGGATCATATGTTTTTCTCATATGTGGAAGATAGAGAGTAATCAGTTACAAGAGGACTTTAAAGAAAAAGAATCCCTAGTGGAGTGAAGTAGGTGGTCTAGTGGAGGGTGGAGGGGAGAATTAATGAAGAAAACACTTCTCAATATCATGTATGAGTAAAGGGAGACAGTAGGGTGGGATCCCGGGGAAGCTCAGTTGGGGGAAGCCCAACTGCTAGGAAAGTGAATCATCCCTTTGTCCACACTGTGTATACTAGTTGCTCATCAGTCACTTAGTAGCCACTTCAGTTACCAGATCCACTATAGCAGTATCACAGTGTGTCCAAGTAACACTTATTTTACTTAACAATGGCCCCAAAGTGCCAGAATAGTGATGCTGACAATTCGAATATGCCAAAGAGCTGGAAAATGCCTTCTTTGAGTGAAAAGATGAATGCACAGCAAATTTTGAGAGAGAGAGAGAGAGAGAGAGAGAGAGAGAGAGAGAGAGAGATAGAGAGAGAGAGAGAGAGAGAAAACAAACACATTCACATAACTTTAAAATACAGTATGTTGTTATAATTGTGCTATTTTATTAGTTATTGTTAATTTATTTTGTGTGTAGTACTGGGGATTGAAGCCAGGGGTACCTGGCTTCTACCTCCCAGCTACACCCCCAGTTCTATTTTAATTTTTGTCTTGAAACAGGATCTCATTAAGTTGCTGTGATCCTCCTGTCTCAGCCTCCCAAGTACTGGAATTACAAGCATGTGCCACCACACCTGGATATTGTTAATCTCTTATTGTGAATTTTAAAGGATTATTTCCAGAATACCTTCCCTCTACAGAGTGTGACAATTTAACTTTACAACCGCGATTTATTCCCTTCACCAATTTCCTTCACTGTTTCCAATAGATTATTATAAGCTTTCTGATCTTTATCAATGCAAGAGTTGAAAAATGTTATCTCACAGTTACCTAATATGCATTTTTAACAAATGAAGTTGAATGTTTTATATATTTGAGAACCATTATTTTTATTTCCTGCAAACTGTCTGGTTATATATTTTATTTATTTTTCCTAGCATGTTGTTGAACTATTAGATTAATGTGTATGAATTATTTATTTGGCAAGAAGAGTTGGCTCATCATTTGGGAAAAATCCAACTCAATACCATAGGTCAAAATTAATTCTATACAGATTCATAATGCTGATATAAAAGAAAAAGAAAGATACTAGTGAATATATATGTAAGCTCGTGGTGTGGAGAAAATTTCCAATATTAGCTTAAAGGTAGAATACATAAGGGAAAATACTGGACTATCTAAAAATTTTAAATTTTACATGTAAACAATCTTAAAGAGCAAACATTAGCTACATATATGCATATATTAGAGGCTGAGGAGGAAGAGATTGAGAAAGCAAATCTAGTAAAAGTAGTAAAGAATATATACAAGCAGTCATTATATTACTCTTGAAATTTTCCTGTAGGCCTAACATCTTTCAAAATAAAATGTCAGAAAAGTAATATTGAAAGAAACAATATGAAAGATGATATTACCAAATTTTAGCATTAAAAATTAAGCAATTGCTACAGCAGAATATTATTTTCAAAAAGAAGTTATAAAGTTATATGAAAATTGGATAATCTTGATGGAATAAAAATAACAAAGAGCTAAATAAAAAGACTATTTGAAATATATATGACAGCCAAAAGAATAACATACTTAAGATAGGATATGTTCTTATTAATTAATATGGAAAACATGTGTAGGTGTTTTCATGAAGACAATGGATAAAGAACATGATTGAGCAACTTACAAAACAAGAAATACAAATGGCCAATAAGTGGTAGGAGAAAGTCCAAATAAATTCAACTTTGCAAGTAACAAAAAATGAAAATTAGCTGGGAATGTGACTCAGTGTTAAAGTACATATTAAGTATGCAGAAGGCCCTGGGTTCAGTTGCCAGTACAGAAAAAGCAAATAGCATAATTATATGCCATTTTCTGTCCATTAGGTTGGAGAAGCTTAGAAAAATGAATATGTTCAGTTTTGAGTAGATGAAAAACAGGCATCATATTAAAATGTTAGCTGGTGGGAAAGTAAATTGTCACAACTTTTCTGGAGGACAACTTAGCAAGGTACATCCAAAGTACTCGAAAGTTCAGACCATTTTATTGTGTAATCCTGTTTCTAGGAATTTATCTAATGAAGTAACTGGATACATGTTAGGAGATTTTTGTAAAATGATGTCCTTCATACCACCATTTTTTTTCTTTTTTAAAATATTTTATTGGTTATAGTGCGCACACAAGTCTTGGTGTGTTTTCCCTTAACATCACATGCTACTACCCATCCCTCCTCATACATATTAGTGAAATTAGTAGTAATACTTTCTTTGTGTACATTGTATTATTTGAACTATTTCCTTCCTCAGTTCTTCCTTTTCCCCTCCCTTATTCCCTTCCACTATTCTATTGGTCTCTCTCAATTATCTGAAGTCCAGTTTACTTCTTATTTTCTTGGTAGCTTCCACATATAAGAGAGAACATTAGACCCTTGGCATTCTGAGAATGGCTAATCTCACTTAGCATAATATTCTCTAGTTCCATCAATTTTCCTGAAAAAAGCATAATTTTATTCTTTATGACTGAGTAAAATTCCATTGTGTGTATATACCACATTTTCTTTATTGATTCATCTGTTGACAGACACCTGGGTTGGTTCCATGATTTGGCTATTGTAAATTGTGTTGCTATAAACATGGATATGCTTGTATTATTATAGTATTCTGGCTTTAGTTCTTTTTGAAAGATACCCAGGAGTGGTGTAGCTAGGTCATATGGTGGTTGAATCATCATTTTATTTTTATTTTTATTTATTTATTTTTATTTTTGCATTGTAATCATACATCTTTGTTAGGTACAGGCTGGTAAAGGCATACATGCACACATTTCTCATTTAACCCTTCCCCAATTCCTGCCCCACTCCCTCCTCCTCACTCCTTCTCAAGTTCAGTTTAGTGACTGACTTTGATGTTTGTGAAAGTACCTCATGTGCATTAGGGTATCACCGCCCCCCCCCCCGTTACCTTCAGTTAAGTCACCTTCTTTGCTCATCTAAAGTTTCTCCTTCTTCATCTAGAGTCTTTCTTAGGTCCCACTTTATCCCTAGCTTCTGCATATTAGGGAGAGCATATAATTTTTTTTTTACTTCTTGTGACTGACTCATCTTACTTAGCATAATCTTTTCCAGTTTCATCCATTTCCCTGCAGATGACATGATTTTGTTCTTCTTTATGGCTGAGTAAAATTCCATTGTGTACATATCCCATAGTTTTGTAATTCATTCATCTGTCAATGGACATCTTGGCTGGTTCCATAATTTGGCAATTGTGAATTGTGCAGCTATAAATGTAGATACACATCCATCGGTCTGATAGTTTGGTTTCCATTCTTTTGGGTAGATACCCAGAAGTGGTATTGCTGGATCATATGGTGGGTTCATTCCCATTCATTTGAGGATCCTCCATACTGTTTTCCAAAGTGGTTGCAATAATCTGCAATCCCACCAACACTGTATTAGGGTTCACACTTCTCCACGTGGTCGCCAGCATTTGTTGTTGTTTGTGTTCTTGATGATTGCCATTCTAATTGGGGTTAGGTGAAATCTCAGGGTAGTTTTGATTTGCATCTGTCTGATTGCTAATGATGTTGAACATTTCCTCATACATTTATTGGCCATTTGTATTTCTTCTTTTGTGAGGTGTCTATTTAAATCCTTTGCCCATTTTTTGATTGGGTTGTTTTCTTAGCTGTGAGTTTCTTGAGTTCTCTGTATACCCTAGATATTAGACCTCTATCAGAAGAGTAACTGGCAAAAATTTTCTCCCACTCTGTGAGCTCTCTGTTGAGGTTGCTGATAGTTTCCTTTGCTGCATAGAAGCTCTTCAGTTTAATGCAATCCCACATATTGATCTTCCTTTGAGTTGCTTGTGTCTTTGGGGTCTTGTTGAGAAAGCTTTAACTGTGCCTATGAGTTGAAGTGTTGGACCTATGCCTTGTTCAAGTAGCTGCAAGGTCTCTGGCCTGACTTCCAGGTCTTTGATCCATCTTGAATTGACTCTTGTGCAGGGTGAGAAAGTGGGGTTTATTTCCATTTTCCTGCATATGAATCATCATTTTAATTCATAAAATTAGAAGCAACCTAAATATCAATAAGAAATGGATTAAACATTTTAATTGATGCAGCGGCATATTGTGAACATATTAAAACAAGTATATATATATATATATATATATATATATATGTATATATTGATATGAAAAGATTCACAGAGCCGGGTGTGGTGGCACACGCTTGTAATCCCAGCATTCGGGAGGCTGAAACCGGAGGATCGGGGTTCAAGGCCAGCCTCAGCTACCTAGTGAGGCACTCCGCAACTTAGTGAGACTCGGTTTCAAAATAAAAAGAATAAAAAATAGGGTTGGGGGTGTAGCTCGGAGGTAGAATGCCCCTGAGTTCAATCCCCAATACCGCAAAAAAAAAAAAAAAAAGATTCACAGAAAATTATGTGAAAAACAGTTATGTATATTATGATCACATTTTTATTGGGAAATCCTGGAAGGATATACACTAAAATATCAGCAGTGGTTACTTTTGGGTGACAATTTTCACTCACTTTTCATCTCATTTTGCTTACCAATATTTCTTGATATTTAAATTTATAATTATAAATTTAATAATTATAAATTAATAATGCTACACAACTTTAATTAAATACTTAGTATATTTTCATATGCTAAGTGGTTTATAAACCAATTTGGAAATTAAAAATCAAGGCAACAATATTGGGAAAATGGTCAAGAGATAAACAACATAATAGGCAACAACAATTAAAGAAACAATGCATTAGACAACAACAGAATAAAAAGTGTTAAACATACGTAAGAATTAAATTAATGTGAACATAAACACTTTTTGCCTATCAGATCAGCAAAAATAATCAAGCAGTTATAGGTAATAGCATTCTTCTACCAAAGGTAGCAACATTCACTGACACAAGATTTTTGAAGGGCTTTTAGTAAATAAGGATGAAAAACTGTAACTGTGCATATCCCAAAGAATTAAAATCCACGAATTCTACTTCCTGGCAATAATCAGACCAAAGATTTAAAATGTCCAGCAAAGTGTTGTTTATAGGATATTGAAAATAATTCCAGTATCGGTTGATCAAATTATAATAAATCCATATCGTAAAAATGCTATGTAACCATTAAAATTCTTATTTTCATGATACTGACACAGAGTCACAATATGTTTTTAAGTAAAAAAAAAGTAAATTACATATATGCTACAATGTGGATAGAACTTGAAGACATTATGGTAAATGAAATAAATCAGACAAAAAAAGCAAATATTATGATTCCACTTAGATGAGGTACCTAGATGAGGAAAGTTCATAGAGAAAGAATAAAATTAGAGGTTTCTCTGGGACAATAGGAGATTTGGGAAATAAAGAGTCAGTATTTAGTGGCTACAAATTTTCTGTCTTGGATGGTGTAAAAGTTCTGATAATGGATAGTGGTGATGGTTGCACAACATTGTGAATATACTTAATGTCACTGAATTGTACACTTAAAAATGGTTAATGTGGAAATTTTGCATTATGTATATTTTAACACAATAAAACAGCATATTGCAAATAATTCTGTACAATAAAATCCCACTTTGTCCCTATCTATAAGTGTACATGTTCACTAAAAAGTCCAGTTGACTAAGCACCACAATGTAAACAGTAGTTTAATGTCAGGTGATAGCTTTATGGGTGATTTCATTTTATTTTCCTTATCTACATTTCTCCATGTTTTTTTCTTTCATGAATATACAAAATATTTTTTAAAAAATCGAAGGGATAAATATCTAATTTCAGAATTAGAAGGTAGAAATCTTTATAAGTTTAGCAGAAATAAAAAACAAATATAACTCTTAGTTAACTCGTTCCTCAAACAATGAAGATTACTGTGTGCTAACCTTGGCAAGCAGGTCCCCTGTTCTCTTCATAGGCCTTTTATTAACATGTACAAATCTTTCAAAGTTTAATATTAATGTTATATTTCATTTAATCTAAAATCATTAGGGCAGGAAGATTTTAATAAAGATCGTTATTGCTACTTCAGCACATTTACACTTAACTTGAAGATTTCTGTGTTTTGCTTTCAAATAGATGTTTTAAAAATCTTAAAATTACTCAACAGATAAATATTTATGACCCAGTAGGCTTCTAATTTGGACATTGCCCTGACTTGAAAATGATCCTTATATCAGTGTACTGCAAATTAGAGTTTAGTGAAAATGAGAGTAAATAATGTCATTCAATCAATCAATAATGTTTATTAAACACCTAATAGAGCAGGGAACAAAACAGATTTCATCACTACCTTCACAAAAAGTTAAAGTTCTGTTGATACCTGATGAATGAGCAGAAGTAATCACAGTGAGAAGAAAGCAGCAAAGCACTACTCCAGGAAGAGGAATTAGCTTTTGCAAATTTAGAGAAGCAGAAGAAATCTTGAAATGCTTGGAGATCGGAAATGAAGAAGAATATGACTGGAAGATGGCACAGCTTATGGAGAAATACGAAGGGAAATGAAGATGGAGATGATGCAGGGTCTTGCAGTCATAATAATACTCTTTGGCTCAATAAAAACCCACTAGAGGTGATGACATAATCAATTTTACTTTTTAAAAGGGTCACTTTCCAAAACTTCCCTTGCTATATCGATAGCCAATAAGTTTTATGGGGGTACTTGAAAGCTTCCAAGGCCTATTCACACTCATTATCTTTCCATATCCTCTTGGGTAGATGTCATTTTCTCCTCTTACTTAAGAGGAAACCTAAGTTCCCCAAAATGTGAAGTGAGTTCACTATGATCATGCATTTAAAGGGCACAATCAAGACTCCATTTGAGATATCCTGGCTCAAAATCTTAAGAGTCTCCATTACTCTACTTTGTATCATCTCACTGGTATTCAACTGTCCACATCATCTTTTCGCTGGCTTTTGAAACTTTCCTCTTAAAAAAGTCAGGAGAACTCTTTGGGATCCACTTAATTTTTAATAGAAAAATAAATGTCCCATGGATCTGGAGAAAAAGTTGAGTGTTCCACTTAGGGGAAATCAGGCCAACAATGGATTATTTGTACATGGTGCACTCAACTCAATATGGCTAATGCTGTTTTCCAGAAGTTTAATTATGGGACATGAAAAATATAACAAGGCAGAATAGAAGAAAGGTTAAGGTGGATGCACACCAAATAGGGTACAATAGTTAATACAAATAAACATTACAAAATGGAAAGCACTTACCAGTAACTCAAATGTAGCCAATTACTAGAGAATGTTTTCCATAGAAATCTTTTTAATAGCAACTATAGCTAAACAAACAGATACATCTTCAAAAACATACACAAAATATGGAGCATGTTTTGGGTACACAGAGACAAGTATTATTTATCAGCAAGGCTATATCAATCTATAAGTGCACAGTGAATGGACTGAAGCCTAATTAATCCATTTACTTTGTTATCCTCAGATTGTTGTGGAGAACTGAATGATTGAGTGAACCAGTGCAATCAACATCAATCCTGATGATGATCAAAATGAACAAAGTGGCTGTACTGAACTCAGCAAGTCAAGAAGTTAAGTGAATACGTGCTTGTATAGCACTGGCTCCAGAAATGTTCCAGATGCTGTGGGAGTTACACAAAGTTAGAAGACATAGTCTTGCCTTATAATTTTGTTGAGGTCACAAATTCTAAACATATAAACAGTCAAAACAGTATAAACACAAATATCGCATACACTGTGATAGTACACGCTAGGTGGCTTCAGAGATTGGTATGAACCAGACTGAATAAAAATTAAGTTGAAGTCAAAGAAAAGATAAGATTTGAATGTCAAGAAGGGAGGAGAACTGTAGCACGCATTTTCTCAGGACCTTACCAAAACACCTATTTCTCCCTTTTCCAGGCAACAGCACCTGATTCTTATTTGGGAAATCATTCTATCCATGATTCTCAGCCAAGGGCTTTAGGCAGAGTTGACTCTAGCTCCAGGTGTGCGCCGTAATTGTCTAAAATCAATCAGGATATTCTATCCTCCTGTTATTAGTGACTGACTTAGGAGTTTGCATGTAACTTAAGCCTAAACCAATTACTGCCTCTTATTCCTCTGGGCCTAGTAATTAATTTGAAGTAGATACTGAAAGGACTCTATCAGAGTAAACTTCTGTACACACACTGGGAATGCTGGGATATAGATTTTTCCTTTGAATGGGTAGTGTATTATGAGAATTAGACGACAATTATCATTTAAAATCAAATCACATGTGTGATGTGAAGGGACCATGGACTACTGTGTAGTTCTTGAGGGTTGGTATGGACATCATTGAAACCAGAATGAAAGAGATTCAGAGTGAATCTAGATTCTTGATAACAGACACTAGACCAATCATATTATCTCTGAATTTTTCAGTTCAATGATTTAGTAAATTCCCTATATTGTTAGAGACAGTTTAGGTTGATCTTTTTCATCACTTGCAACACAGAATCCTATCTGGCACAAGAACATTCCATGTGCTAGTAATAACATAAAGGTAAGAAGGAGGTCAGGTTTTGCCCAACCATTCACCTGATGAGAGCAAAGGATGAAGACTGTACAGTCGTATCAGATAATAAAGAGAGCTCAGAGTCTAGAGAAACCTGAGTACCAGGGACAGGATTTGGGACTTGATTTGTTAGGTAATTTGCAAAAATGACCTGCTTCTAACAATTAGAATGACACAAATGAAGTGGTGACCCAGGATTATTAGTCAAACCGAAGTAAGAAGAATAGATTACAGTGGAAAGAACAAGAAGACAGGGACAGCCTTTGTGAGAAATCCAGAGATAGGCTTATGGTGATGATGGTGGACATACAGAGAAAAAGATAGATAGGAGTTAATAAAGTAGTAACATGGGTCCCTTCTATCCAAATAGTCACATCATCTTTTCATTTGGTTTTGAAATTTTAATGTAAGTAGTACATGTACTTATATATTTTCACACAATCTATAGGGCTGTCTCCATGTCTAATATTTTAAGAGTAGAAAATCTGAGTAGTGTTATAGAGTAAAAATTTATAAAACAATTTGAATTAATCCTTTTAACAACTCTATGAGTTAGGCTACTTTACAGATTAGGAAACTGAAGGTAAGAAGGTGTAAAAATTGACTTTTTCAGCCAGGCGTGGTGGCGCACGTTTTGTAATCCCAGCATTTGGGAGACTGAGACTGGAGGATCTGGGTTCGTGGCCAGCCTCAGCTGCTTAGTGAGACCCTCCACAACTTAGTGAGACCCTGTTTCAAAATAAAGAATAAAAAGCAGGATTGGGGGTGTAGCTCAGAGGGAGATGCCCCTGAATTCAATCCCCAGTACCACAAAAAAATTGACTTTTTCAATAATGTATAGTTGAAGATAGGATTCAAACACAAAGCTACAAACTCTGAACACCACACTGTTTATTATAGCCTGCTATCTTCCTTTTAAAACACTAGGATTAGCATGGAAGCTACGTTGCCCTGAGCTCTTCACTCTCAGAACAAGCCTGTTTTTTCTGTTGATAAATATATCAAAGTCACAGACAGAAACAGCATCAAAGGGTCTCTACAGTGTTGTAGAATATTCACTTCCATATAAGGCCAGTCATTGTGGTGCTGAGGATAAAAAAAGAGCCTTCAAGAAGGTGTGCTTAAATAGGAAGAGATCCTTAGACGAGATCCAAGCATCAATATGATAACATAGGGTCCTATATTCAGAGAATATATCACTGAGATAGATTAGTAAAGAATGGTGTTTATAGATTAAATGCTAGTAGATTCGATTGTGAAGTATATAGACAGCCATGACTATGATAATAATGAAAGCTGTGTAGTAGAACAAAGCCACACAATAACCATTTAATATCAACTAGGCAAGCCTCAAGTGATGGTAGGAAGGGAAGATAATGGTTAGTGCACATTTAAATATGGATAATTTAAAAATGTAGTCCTGGAGGCCAAACGTAACATTCTAGATAGACGCTTAAGGCCAAAATCTCTAGGTTGGTGCTTTCTAAAGTAGTATCTGTTTCATGTAGAATAAAAAAAAATAAGTGGACAATACAAATTCGCCAAAATAAAGAACTCTTTTTTTGTGGTACAAGGGATTGAACCCAGGGGTGTCTTACCTCCAACTACACCCTCATTCCATTTTATATTTTGAAACAGGGTCTTGATAACTTGCCACTCCAGCTTCAAACCTGCAATTCTCCTTTTTCAATCTCCCCAGTCCTTGAATCCAAGGTGTGTGCCTCTAGACATGACTCAGAAGAACTCTTTGAATAGCTGTAGGCCACACAGGAAGGCTAGGCCTCTTTTGAACAAAATGTCACCAGAAATTTTGTATTTGTTAAATGAGCCATGCTAAGAGAAACAACAGACTGGTGTAGATCCCATAAGAGTAAAAGAAACTGAAGAAAGGTGCGAAAAATGGGTCAGGGCCATGACAGTGATACAAAGAAAATTGAGGACAACCTAGGATAACAATTTCTTAAATGAATAATTGGCATATTTAGAGAGTAGTTTAAAACAACTGAGAATACAATATACATATATATTTTCTATAAACTTTCTAGAATTTTTAAAATGAAAATGGCTTAACCAGAATGCACACCAGCAAATAAGGATATATAGCTAGTCTTTAAGCAATCTAATAAGAGAAAAACCAATCACTTACAATGCCAAGTTACATACAGACTATAGAAAAGACCAACCTGGGTGAATAGATAAATACAGTCGTCCCTCTGTATCATGGATACCAAAACCTGCGAATGTTCCAGTCACTTACATAAAATGAAGTAATATTTGCATAACATTTTCACATATCCTCCTGCATACTTTGATTCATTTCTAGATTACTTACTACTAATGTAAAGGCTATGTAAATAATTTTATACTGTATTTTCTAGGGAATAATAAGAAAAGTTTCTGTATATTCAGTACAAATTAAATTTTTAAAAATGTTTTCAAATCTGCAACTGATTGAATCCACCAATGTGAACCCTGCAGATACAAAGTTGTTGTGTGTATATGGTTCAATTATATGTGCTCAGTATAGAATTAGACAAGAAAAGGGCAAAGGAAGTTTTGTGAGTGGAAGGATACTCTTTTGAGTGTAAAATATGTTAATAAAGTTAGTAGCTTACAGTCATTATAGAAGAATTCACAAGAATAAAACAGTTTTGTCTATACTATATACGTTAGGTAATGTAATTTTGGAGGATATCAGTTAGTCACAAATATACTGGCCAAACATTTCATCAGGAAGAAACTTAAAATTGAGGTTTGAATAAAACAAATGGCCACTTCTTTTCATGAGATTTTTAGTACTCGAAATAAAAGAATATGTTTTTGAGAAGACAGGAAACACTTATAAAAACTACTACATAAGAGTAATTTTAAGCCAGGTGTAGTAGCCCACACCTGTAATCCCAGTACTTTGGAAGATGAGAAGGGAGGATCTCAGGTTTGAAGCCAGCTTCAGCAATTTAACAAGGCCCTCAGTAATTCAGTGAGATCCTATTTCAAAAGTAAAAAATAAAATAGGGCTGGGGTGTAACTCAGAGGTAGAATGTCACTGGGTTCAATTCCCAGCAAACACACACACACACACACACACACACAGAGTAATTTAATTTTGCACATTATCTTAAACAAGAAAACCAGAATTATCCACCACATAATAATTCAATTTTAAGAGAGATAATGATGAAAAATGTGGGTATTGTAAGCCAGTGTGGTGGTGCATACTTGTAATAATAGTACTTGGGAGGTTTAGACACAAGGACTGCAGGTTCATGGCCAGTCTCAGCAACTTAGTGAGACCCTTCACAACTTAGTGAGACTGTTTCAAAATAAATAAAAAATAAAATAGGGCTAGGAGTGTAGTTCAGAGGTAGAATGCCCCTGGGTTCAATCCCTGTAAAACACACACACACACACACACACACACACACACACACACAAATGTAAGTATTGCTATTTTTAAAATATACCTTACCAAATTAAAAACCCACATGAATGCTTTTCAAAATCACTCCAAAAAGTCCAAAAATATTTGCTTAGGTAGGTGGTTAGGGAGAGTATTTTTCAAAAATGAAAAAAATAAAATAAAAATCTGCCTACGTGAAAAGAATAGGTAATCTTAAGTGTTTTGCTAGTCAAGTAAAAAATAATCACAATTTCATGGATCACCCTGCAAGACATTCCTAAATTGATATTAAAATGCTTTTAAAGACATCAAAAACAGGAAGTCAGTGAGTGAATCAGTGGGGCCACTTTATGATCATGCAAAAGATATATTCAGGCATGTGGGAGTGGTGATGCAAAGACCAAGTGAGGTGGGTTTTTTTCTTTGCAGATGAAGCCATTAAGAAGTACTTGGGAGACTGAGAGAGGAGGATCAGAGGTTTGAAGCCAGACTCAGCAACTTAGTGAGACCCTTAGCCATTTAATGAGACCTTGTCTCAACATAAAAAATAAAATAGGCTGGGGGTGTAGCTTGAGAGGTAGAGAGGTAGAATTTCCCTGGGTTCAATCCCCAGTTACATACACGTACACAAGAACATACTCATGTAATAGAATTAATGTTCTCGGTTAAACTTCTGAGGACAAAATATTCTGAAAAATTAAAATAAACTCTATGAAAAAGAACACCTCTATTAGCTTTCTGGTCTTTGCAATTTTCTTACATTTTAAATTTTCTTAAATTAAAATTTCTTAAAGAGCAATGACCCTCTTGCCGGGCGTGATGGCGCATACTTGTAATTCCAGCACTTGAGAAGCTGAGACAGAAAGATTGCAGGTTTGAGACCATCCTCAGAAACTTAGCAAAGCCCTCTGCAACTTAGGGAGACCCTGTTTCAAAATAAAAAAATAGGAGTAGGGGCCTAGCTCAGAGGTAGAATGCCCCTATGTTCAATCTTGAGTACCACCACACACACACCACACACACACACACACACACACACACACACACACACGAACAACAATCCACCTCCCTCTAAAGAAGAGTTTCTAATTGAACAGGAATCAGAGCCCCCCAAACAAGTGATGTTGCCAACACAGACTCTGAAATCCCTCCAAGATTTCAAAATCCATATCTTCCTGGTAGTTTATTCCAGTATTACTCCATCAGATAAGTAGAGCAGCAAAATTACTTATTCTAATTCTAAGAACAGAATTCAACACTCCTTCCAATGGAGATAAGAGCATGCCATTCTCATTGAAGTTCACATTTATATTTTTCTCCTTTAATGCACAGTTGACCTTTAGAGCCATTTTCTGTAAAACTGTTTCTTGTAATTTCGTTTCCCATTTTGGCTATCAAATTGCAGCTTTATTAAATCATTCTTATGAATTTTCAAAATCATCTCTCATATATTTAACTAGATACTAATTCTTGTGTACAACACCATGTTTTTTAATTAAAATTTTATTTTAAGATCATTATAGAATCACATACAGCTGTAATAAAAATACGGAAGTATTCCACATATGCTTAGCAAAATGATAGAACAATATTACAATCAGAGGACTGATACTGATATAATTCACTTATCTTGTTGGTGTTTTGCCAATTTTACTTGTATAGCTCTGTCATAAAGATTACATATGTTGCACTATCATAACCACATCTACCTCTCTCTTACACTGTAAACCTTTGGCAACTTCAAATCTCTTCTCCATTTTTATAATTTTGTCATTTCAGGTATGTTATATAAATGGAACCACAAAGCATATAACTCTTGGGGATTGGCCTTTTTTTCATCCAACATAATTACTTGGATATTCATCTAGGATGTTATATTTATCAGTAGCTTATTCATCTTTATTGCTGAGTACTATTCTATGGTACAGATATATCACAGTTCTTTAATCATTCACCCATTAAGCCAGGAATTGTGGTGCCTGCCTGTAATACCAGCAGGTGGGAGGCTGAGACTGGAGGATTGTAGGTTTGAGGCCAGCCTCCACAATTTAGCGAAACTCTCAGCAACCTAGTGATATCCAGTTTCAAAACAAATGTAAAAAGGGATGGGGGTGTAGCTCAGAGGTAGAATGCCCCTGGGTTCAATCCCCAGTACCGCCACACACATACACAGAATTCATTCACCTGTTAAAGGACATCTGAGTTGTTTTTAGTCTGGAGCTGTTAGGAATAAAGATGCTATGAAAAATTCTATGCAGGTTTTTAAATACCAACATTTTTTTTTCATTTTTCTGTGTTAAATGCCCATGACTGGAATTTCTGATTGGTATGGCAATTGAATGTTTAATTTTTAAAGAAACTTCCAAACTCATTTTTCAAAATGGGTGTACCATTTTACATTCCACTAGCAATTTATAAATTATCCAGGTTCTCTTCATTCTTCCCAGGAATTGGTGTTTTTGCTGTTTTGAGTTTTAGATATTCTGATAAGTGCATAGTGATAGGTAGCTCATTGTGATTTTAATCTGCATTTCCATGATGGATAGTGATGTTGAACATTTTAATGTGCTTACATGACACATGACATCCATGCATCTTGTACCCATCACCTTTGCAGAATTTTTTTTTTTTTGCAGTACTGGGGATTGAACTCAGGGGCATTCTACCTCCGAGCTACACCCCCAGCCCTATTTTTTATTCTTTATTTTGAAACCGAGTCTCACTAAGTTGCGGAGTGCCTCACTAGGTAGCTGAGGCTGGCCGCGAACCCGGATCCTCCGGTCTCAGCTTCCCGAATGCTGGGATTACAAGCGTGAGCCACCACGCCCGTTGGATAAAATGCTTATTTATGTTTTTTTCCCATTTTTTACTGTTAAGTTCTGAGAATTCTTTATATATTCTAGATACTATTTTTTTTTCAGATACAGGGTTTTCAAATATATCTCCCAAGTCTGTAGCTTTGCTTTTCATAATGTTATTAGAGTCTTTCATAGAGCAAAAATCTTTTTAAATGATGAATTCAATGTATCAATATTTGCTTTTATGGATCATGCTTCTTGTGTTAAGTTTATGAACTCTGCTTAACCTAGATAAATTCTGAAGGTTTCCTACTGTGTTTACTCCAAATTTAATAGTTTTATGTTTTACATTTAAGACCATCTCCATTTTTTAGTTAATTTTTGTTTAAGATGTAAGGTTAAGTTGAGATTCTTTATTACCCTCATGGGTTTCCAGTTGCTCCAGCATTATTTGTTGAAATGTCCATACTTTCTCCATTGAATTGCTTTTGCATCTCCATTAAAAATGTGTTGAGCACAGTGGGACATACCTGCAATCTCAGTACTTGAGAAACTGAGACAGGAGAATTGCAGATTTGAGACCAGCCTCAGCAATCTAGCAAGACCTTGTTTCAAAACAAAATAAAAAGGGCTGGGGGTATAGCTTGGAGGAAGAACATCCCTGAGTTCAATCTCCAGCACCAAAATAAAATTTTTTAAATTTTTTATTGTAGTAATTCGTGCAATATAGCATACATCTTTGTTAAGTACGAGTTGTTG
Organism: Graphiurus murinus; assembly: GCA_004027655.1. NCBI lineage: Eukaryota > Metazoa > Chordata > Mammalia > Rodentia > Gliridae > Graphiurus > Graphiurus murinus. Next base: position 398 of record PVLC010015453.1, on the reverse strand, counting down.
ACAACATATTTGCACACAGTTCTCATTTGACCCTTTCCCCAATTCCCACCCCAATCCCCTCCCCTTCCCTCCCCCTCAGGTTCACTTTGGTGAGTGACCTTGATATGAATGTGTAATTACATCACATGCTTTAGGGCGTCCCTCTGCCCCCTGCGTCCACTACAATTAAATCAACTTCGTTGCTTATCGAGGGTCTCTGCTTTTCATCTGGAGACCCTCCTATGCCACATCCCCTCCCTAGCATCCACATATTAGGGAGAACATATGCTTCTTAACTCTTTGTGACTGACTAATCTCACTTAACATAATGTTTTCCAGTTGCATCCATTTCCCTGCAAAGAACATGATTTTATTCTTCTTTATGGCTGAGTAAAATTCCATTGTGTACATATCCCATA